>JAYMFT010286640.1:0-10416 GCA_038088735.1 Panulirus argus | reverse complement strand
TATATATATATATATATATATATATATATATATATATGATGGCATTTAATAAGACCGAGACATCATTATGGATAGACTTGGTAAAAATGCTGGATATGACTAAAGGGCACAATACGAACACTTTTTTGTCTGTACTTAATGGAGTATATCTGGCAAAAGTCACCATGGTCACAAACCGTGCAGAACACCATGGCCACAGTGACCGGAGACGCCACCGCTGACTGAGTCTGAGGGAGGGGCAGTGGGAGTCGAAGGCCGCGCATGGGAAGGAGAGGTTCGGGGAAGGAGAGGGCCGTGCAGGGTTGAGGGTCTTGGAAGGGGAGGGCTGTTCGAGAGTGAGGCTAGGGGGAGGGAGGGCAGTGCAAGGGGGTAGGGATCGGGGAGGAAAGGATAGTTCTAGGGGTGGGACCCGTGGAGGGAAGGGGAGGGGAGGGCCGTGCAACGGGTGGGGGAGGGGAGGAACTTGATGAAGGAAAAGGCAGTGGAAAGTTGAGGGTCGAAGGAAGGAAGAGCCGTGCAGATGAGAGGGGGTGCGGAGGAGGAAGGAATGGGAGCCAGGGGAGGGACAGTGGTTGGGGAAAGGGGAGGAGTGTCCAGGGGCCGAGGTGGGAGAGAGAGGGGGTCATATAATGGCGGAAGTGTTGGCGTCGACTTTGACCGTCCAGTAAAGCGCTAAGGTTCCAGGCCGGGTGAAGGAGCAAGTCTTAAAAGAAAATCTGGACAACATAACTATACACAGCAACATATCTTCCTTACGGTAATCAGTAACGAGTGCGTGCGCGACGGTGTTCAACTACGGTCCCATACAGTTCTCCAAGCGTTTTTTATATTACCGCGAAAACAATGAGGAAAAAAAAAAAAATGGGAAGAGAAACTCTGAAAACACGCTCATAAAAGACCCTTTCCATTTTACACCTAACTTTTATACCAGCGCCGGACTCTCTGCCTGGAGTTACAACGGTCTGGAAACGTATAGTAAAGTGCTTGCGCCTGCCACACGCACTTTTTTGGCAACGTATCTCATGCACACACGTGTCGCGTGCATTTTCACAAGCGGTCGTACCTGTCAAACACAGCCCGTGTTGTCAAAACGTGCCACGTGCCACTGATTGTATTAGCACTTTCCTGGAGGTGCATTACATACGTAGCGTGCTTTCTGTTGTCAAAACGTGCTAAATTATTTTCTTTTTTTTTGTAGCCGAGACGGCACCGGGCAAGTGAGGCCCTAGTCAAGGTCATATATAAATATATATATATATATATATATATATATATATATATATATCATTTCATCGACCAACCCCTATGGGTGGATGAACAGCTGGGCTGACTGTGGACCGGCTACCGCTACCAGGATTCGAAACTATATGCCCTTACGGTGTCCACTACAGCTGACCCAAATACTTTGTGGCGTTGTCTAACTCACTGTGAGATCAAGGAGAAAATAAAACGAAATTTCTTTTCGTCTATGTTTGCGATGTAGGGGCAGCGTAGGCTAAACACGTCGGCAACTACCTCACTCCAAGGGACCGTAGCATGATAGGACCCTAAATTATCATCCCATATGACTGTGTGTAAATAATAGTAATAATAGCGAACCGTTTACTGCCCTCGGGCAGCCACTCGGCTGAAAATACGCAGCTGAGATATTAGAGGTATTACAGAACTGGGAGATTGTAGTAGTAACTATTCAATCAATCACTAAAGACCTTATGATCTTGAACACGCAATAAATGAGAAAGGCAGTTAGCGTGTGTGTGTGTGTGTGTGTGTAGTAACCACCAAAGCTATACCAACAGCTGGCACAACCACGCCTCTAAGAACACTGTGTACAACGAGTGACGGTTCGTCTTGTTGACGTCCCACTGGTTACGTGCGTCCGTGCGACGCCGTCAGTACGCTCCTGGCAACCGATATAACCAGCGAAGTCTTGTTGACGTCCCACTGATTACGTGCGTCCGTGCGACGCCGTCAGTACGCTCCTGGCAACCGATATAACCAGCGAACGTGGGGCACCAACACCGCCCGCGTCCTGGGATCGGATATTCATAATCATGCCATATACGGGGAAGGGGACCTATGAGGCATCTTTGTTATGGAAATGTCCAATTAACAAGAACCTATTCATAACCGGCAAACTCGGCCCCCGCCCCCCCGGAGTCACTCACGCCGAGAATCGAGACAGAGACTCCGGGAGTTGGACGCGTCTCAGTCGTCTTGGAGCTGAAGCAGAAGGCTATTTCAGAGAACAAAGGATGCGTCTCAAAACCGGATAACGATCCAGAATCTTCACTATTTGAGAAAAATCGCATCACACGCTAAGTGGCTTTCTTGAATACATCAATCTATGTATAAATGTGAGCCATGCACTCCGTCTAAAATGACTCATACACAGTTCAGTATTACAGCATTTACCTGAATGGGAAATGAACCATTTACCAAAATTTCATCCAAAGGTAAGTTCTCATTAACAATGAGCAGTTGTAACAATTTACACGATTCCGGATGTATTTGCAATTCAGTTTTCATGTGTATGTGAAACACTAGAAGCAAGAATCTCAATTTCGTATACCAATGAGAGAAATGTTCTGAAAACTCAAAATAATAATAATAATAATAATAATAATAATAATAATAATAATGATGATGAAAATTATAACTTATTATTGATAATAATAATGATAATTATGATAATGATAATAATAATGATAATCATGATAAAAATAATAATAATAGTAATAATGATAATGATAAATAATATCATTATCATAATAATGTTAATAACTGATTATCATTAAAATCATTATCATCATCTCAGAATCCCTCCTGCAGTTCCCCCCAGCGCCTCAAGGCTGCACGCTACAGTCTGGAAAACAATGGACTCCATTTGAAGTGAGAAGTTCTTCGAAGAGATTGTTCTCCGATGATACAATCAGGCCGATGGTGACCTTCTTCTATTCTCAATTTCTAAAGGAATGAACAGAAGAAGAGAGCCAAACAGGTGAGGTCTCATCCTCCTCGAAGGCTGAGATTGGGGTATCAAAATGTGTGCGGATGTAACCAAGACGACAAAAGAAGAGAGAGATAGGTAGTATGTTTGAGGAAAGAAACCTGGATGATCTGGTCCTGGCGCTATCTCCCTAACGCAGGAAACGGCGCTCATATATATATATATATATATATATGTTTGTCTGTGTGTATACATATATACACAAGAAGATTCGGATCCCATAGGCCCTCGTCTGCTACCTCCTGCAGAAGGCTGGGGGTCCTTCAGTGCCCCTTGGAATCAACCAGATATGCAAATTTCAGGTACAAGAAGAAAAACGTCTCCTGGGACATATCCGGATCGTTTGGAGTGAATATTTTTCTCCCCTTTTCCTACTCCAAAATTAATTTCTTCCAATTTTTCATTTTCGAACCCTTCTGTTCCCAAAACACGTCCCTAGGGGCCCTGAATACGCCTTCAAAATTTCATCTTAATTGGCCCGCCCACACGGCCGAGGGAGCTGGTCTTGCAGGTAGACATAGTTTCTTATATATATATATATATATATATATATATATATATATATATATATATATGCTACCGGGTTTCGCGAAGCTGTATCAATGGGAGTACAGTCTCGTCAAAGAACTCACTCCAAGGAGCCTAAATTTCCCTGCAGCTTAAGTAGCGTAACATTAAGCTGCAGGAGCCTTTGAAAAAAAAAAAAAAAATCTGGGTAACAGCAAGATTCAGGTTAAGAGAAGGGACAACACGAGGGTAAAGCAATCTCCGTAATACGCTTCAAGTGACTAGTAAAAGTAGTCACGCGAACAAACTGGATGGCTTGCTGGACATGGCGCCCCAATCTGTTTCGTCCAACTTGAGCTTGGGAGGAACTGACTTGAAGTACAGACACGAAATGACTGAGAATGATCCGTGTAACCCAAGCGTTGTCCCAGCTTGACAAAGACCGCCGGACTGACGTCCTTGTGGCTCTGGTGATAAGAAGAATTAATATGAGAAAAGAGACAAGAATTTCGGATTCTTTCGACAACCGCCGACCAGAAAATCCCCGATAACTATTTCCGGCGATTCCATCTGGGATCTGATGGCGTGGAAGACTTCCGTCCCGCCGGCCGGAGTGAGGAGAGAGAGATGAGGTGGGGTGGGGGTGGGGTGGTGGGGGGAAAGAGACATGGTGAGGAAAGAGATCAGCTGATGCGAGACGAGGAGAGAACTGAGAAGACGAGGCGACGGGACGCGCTGGTAGTGGCGAGACGAAATGCGGATGGGCGAAGTGGAGTACGCTAGGGCGAGGTGCTGCAAGGGAAGCCGAGCTGAAGAATGAAGCGATATTAGGTTTGCACAGCCGGGCTGCAGGGCCTTGAGGAGACGAATGAGGTGAAATGCGATTGTAAGATGTGGTAAGGATGATGTCGGTGAGGTGGCATTACGTAGAGAAGAACCCCGGCAAAACACAAAGTCGACCCACACAAGGCCTCCCGCCCGCCCGCACGCGCTCTCAGGATGCGACCACTTAAGCCAGCCAGCTAACACTCTATCGGCACCAGGCAACCCCTATAACCCGGTTACTGACGATGCCCATAAGAAGAGCCACTCCAGTATGAGTCAATGGTCCATGAGGAACTAATTCCTACGTCGCTGGGGCCGCTCAGGGTACGAACAAAAGACGTTCAGGGTTCAACTCGCGCGTGAAGGACAACATTCTACCGAGCGCTTTTGTGTCGTAACGAGACAGCGAGCAGACCAAGAGTCCTCGTAGGGGCATCCAATAGCCCTTGAAGGCCAACTCCTCCAACCTTTTTCACGGCCGCTCAAGGACCACTCAAGAACTAGCCATCATGACTTGAGAATCTATTTTCAAGTGCCACTCGAAGAAGAAGAAGAACAGAGGGGAGCCAATAAAGAGTATTTAGCAAACACACCAAAGGAGTCCAAGACACTTTTCCTTTAAGCAAAACCTGCGGTTTCTTGAGAATAAGACTTACAGTCAATCTACACATCCAACATTCTACAGAAAATGTTATCACAGGGAATAATGTTCCAACTCAAAACACAAGAATGAGACTGACTGACTCCTGGCATATGTATCTTCGAGACTCCACGAAAATGTGGAAAATAAGACAAGTACAAATGTTGAATGACGTTACCTATGACATGTAAGTTCAAGTAAAACTATCAGCTTAATCAGAAGATGACAATAACCGACAATAACTGGACAGTTTCAGGAAGAGTAACATGTAATTTTGAATCTAGGTTTAAATCTCAGTAAAAGAATATAGCTAATTACATACTACCAAACAATGAATGATATGCAAATCATCATACAAAGATTATCACATAAAAACAAACGATAAAGAATAAACACAAATCAGGCTTTGTCAATAACCTTCAAAAACAAGAAATGTGTTTCATATTAAGAAACCTTAAATAAGTTCACAGGGCAAAACAAATCATGAACGGGACAGAAAATGTACAAAGGAACCTAAAAGGAAGAATGGTGACAAAAGAAAACCCGAGACAAGGGCGCAAAAAAATAACAGATCCCAACGAACTAAAGACGGTCGAGGCAAAAAACGAGAAGCATGCTAGAGTGACGTCCTGAAAACTCTGCTGACCCCTCACAAGTTACTCCTGAGAGACTGTTATCTGGTTCTTCTGTTGCTGCACAGTCTCCTGATTTATGCTATTGGTTGTACCTCACTGTTCTCGTCTACGTTGTTACACTTGCACTCAATGCGCGTGGGGAAGTCCAAAAGAGAATTGGTGTGACAGATTTGCAATAACTCTGACATGGTGAGTTTTGATTCTCTTTAATAATAATTACCCCATGACCAGTTTCTGTTAAAAGAGTCCTGGAGTTACCTAGGACTTTTCTAAAGGCTCTTACGGCCCGAGGTTGCGCTGTTTCAGGTGGCAGGGAAATGCAGACTCCTTTGGAGTGAGAAGTTCTTTGACGAGACTGTACTCTCGAAATGATACGGCCTCGCCAAAGGTGACTTTTTCACTCGCAGCGTAACGTCGAGAGGGCGGAGTCCGGTAACACCAGGGTGAGCTTACAGGACTTGAGTATCTATGGAAAAAAAAAATTGTGAAGCAAAATTCCCAGACGCTTAGGGCTTCTTAATTCCTGTCTGTAGTCAATACAAAACTCTAATCATACGGATACTCCGTTAACCATGAAATCTGACCCAACCAAGGGACCGTAAGAGAGTCCAACTCTTCCTCCGAGACTCGAATACCAAATGACTGAACTCGTCCTGGGGCGCGCATCAATATGCCGGACCAGTAGCGTCCCGTCACAAGAATTAGATCTGGGACAAAGACCCTTATCTAAACGACGCTAATCTGCCTGAACATTATACAATAACTTCAAACCAACAAAGTATATATGATTTCAAGCCATTATCTAATCCATTAAACGTATAAACGGATAGAGCGAGCAGCGCAATAAAGCGTATGACTAAAATAAAATTTTGTGGACGAAATGCTCTTTCAAAACCTTTGTAAAAATGCGAAAAAAAAGAACGCTACTCGTTTTTATTTTTGACAGACTAAATTAATGACTGTGACCCCAACATATACGTACAATGACCACATAACTTACAACACCAGAGCCCTGAGAATGCACACGACCTTAACACATAAGTACACGTTGCTGAAATACATTATCCATAGCAAGGGGTACAAAAGAAATCATGGGTGGTTACATCAAACACTGAAAAATATCACATTATTCTTAACGCAAATATTTTTTGGTGGTCAGACTCAATCCATTACACACATGACGTTTTTTCTAGCAATACTATGGAGCGCTATTTACAATCCTGTGCTCTGCGGTTGTCCCGTGCAGTCCATACAGAGTCGTCTAAACATCCACGGTAATCGGGGCTATTACACTGGCACTTTCTGTATGCCAAACGATGCTACGCTTAAAACTCTACTCCACGACTAGTGTCGCCAGTAAATATCCACGAGTCTGAGCAGAAAACATAAGATGAGTTTGTGCACTTAAGTGAAACTTTTTGTTTCATATGATTCACATAAAGGTAAGTGCTTTCTTTTCTATGAAAATATGGCGTGAAGGGAAGACGCCAGACACGGCTCAACGACATACCTCTCTCTCTCTCTCTCTCTAGCTAGCAGGCGGCAGCTAACAACCGACCAGAGAGGTACACTACCGCATACCCGTCGAGAGGGCTAGCGACGATGGTGCAACAAGCCCGACCTACAGTGACTTCATGTTCCCCTCCTTGGCCCAGCTGCTGTCGTCTCTGCTAGTATTCATTCTATAAACACACACTCTGCCCCCGCAACACAAACAACACGACAACAGTCAACTCAAACGTCTCATTATTCTTCACTTTAAAGTCTTCTGCGATTGGCGCTACGTGCTAGATTCCACAGCCAAAACATAACCTCCGAGTCTGATTTCCTATTTCAGTTTTTCTTTAAATCCTCATTTACCACATAACCAAACTCCAGGCAGCACGTGATTGCCTCCTTCACCCGACTTATCTCATGCACGTGTACGTGTGTACGGGGTTTACACACACATGCACAGGTTTCTAGCTCACGTAACCAGGCGGCGGAGTGGCTAGAGAACCCCGGGTTGCTGAGGCCTGGCAGTAAATCCTACGGCTGGCGCGACAGCCGGGCGAGCGTAAATCTCGCCGACTTTGTGCAGCTTCGCGTCACACCACGTCGTAAATTCTTCTTCGACTTTTACCTCCTCAGGAGCAACACTCGCACATTTTTCCTCCCGCCGGGTCCAATCGTGGCGGCCAAGGATCGAGCGGGACCATTTATCATTACCAGCCGTACGATTATGTGGCGTGTAAGGCGGTCGGCTTCTCCCGGCGACCACCTGCTGAGTTATGGGGGGCCAGGGTGAGGACAGGGAGGGAACGGACGCGGTAAAAGGCTTTCTGGTGCCTCAAATAATAATAATAATGATGATAATAATAATAATAATAATAATGATAATAGTATCACTATTATTGTTATAATAATATTAGTTATGATAATAATAGTAATAATGATAATGATGATGATGATAATAATAATAATAATACATTCTTCACACGAAAGCAGAAAAAAAGAAACAACTGTTTACTATATTTCTTCCTGTGTTTGCTGTAACATTTTATTTAACACCTCATATCTTTATAAACACAGCTGCACCTCGGACACATACACACCCACTGCAAGTCCTACTATCTCATTTCCCTTTGTATTACGTAATGACATATATAACACAACCTTTTAATGAGTGCAATGATCTTCCTGCACAATTAAAATTCTATCTCTACCCGTCCGTCAGTACGCACGTAAAAACTGACTAACTGCACTACATTTTAAGGATGCCCGGCTAGGTATATTCACTCGCTCCCTCTGATCTAACAAGAGTATTTCCCCCGATGGTCGAATCAATACACTTCCTTAGTAGCTCCCCCAGCTTCTTACCGACGTAATCAAATCATTCTAAGAGCTGTCTTTAAAGTTTCTAAGAATGAAAATTCAGAGAAATGCCACCAAGAACGGTGCTAGCATTAGCCCTGTGCCTAATAATGGTGTCAGTTTCGATCAGACAAGCCAGCATGTTTCGGGAAAGTTGTTCTTTAAGAAAATGACCTTCAAAGAAGTCCGTATGGATGTCGATACCAGAGGAAGGAGTAACGTAGCTAGCGTCTCTCTCTTCACGCGTCCGGGTCAACTCATGTCTGTCGAGAAATATTTACCAATAAGTTACCAGCTACAGGAATGAAATAAGGAGACACAATCTTAAATGTAAAGAGACAAGTAGGGAACGAACCCACATTAAGCCTGTTCTTCGTATTCTATGAAAAGGTGTTGCCTGAAGGGCGGCCAACTCCAGACGAAGGACATTTCAGAAGCACCTGACCTTAATAAATACACCAGGGACCATATACAATATCCCGACCGACTGGAAATACTTTACAAAGAGAATCTGAATAACTTCCCGACTTACTCTGACCTGAAGTTAAACAATGTAGTACTAGATGGCGGACGCTGGTCGAATCCGACAGGTGTGGTATGGTCGAACAACGGTCACCTGACGTCAACACCACCACTTCTTCCCACCTCACCCCCGCCCACACCCGCCTCCTAAGGGCGCCCGGCCTCACACTCACGCCTACACACACACACACACACCACGACCTTCACGCCCAATTTCGAGAACATATCTATCACTTTCCAGAGGTTAACTGGAAGGATCCCGAACTTCTTGCCGTGGGGACTACACGCCAAAACTTGGCACGGGGGAGGGGAAAAGTTTTCCAATCACCGAGGCTTACATCAAAAACTAACAGTCCATCATCGTCTGTTGCGCCGAGCGGCTGTGAAACCTACATTACCTTCATTCGTGAGGCTAGGCTACGCTGCCCGTGATGTTATATGGCTATTACAACAAATTATTTTAGCTGCCCGTGATGTTCTATGGTTGTTACAACAAATCATTTTAGCTGCCCGTGATGTTCTAAGGCTATTACAAATTATTTTAGCCGCCCATGATGTTCTATGGCTGTTACAACAAATTATTTCTACCCATGATGTTCTATGGTTATTACAAATTATCTTAGCTGCCCATGATGTTCCATGGCTATTACAAATTATCTTACCCGCCCATGATATTCTATGGCTAGTACAACAAATTATTTTAGCCGCCCGTGATGTTCTACTGCTGTTACAATAAATAATTTTAGCTGCCCATGGTGTTCTATAGCTATTGCACCATATTATTTTACCTGCCCATGATGTTCTATGACTATCACAAATTATTTTAGCTGCCCATGATGTTCCATGGCTATTACAACAAATCAATCTCGGATTATTCTTAAGCATTAACGGCTAAGAGGAGGCTGAGCCATGGTTACGGATGATGTGGGTAAATAATCTAAATATGTATCTAAAACACAGAACTTCCCAGATCGTTATGTTTCGGTGAAGAGAATTTATTGTGTCGCAGTGGAGTCCTCGGGAAATATTTATGTCTTCGGGCACTGAGCGTGTGCGTGAGAGAGAGAGAGAGAGAGAGAGAGAGAGAGAGAGAGAGAGAGAGAGAGAGAGAGAATGAGAGTCATCAACACAGAATTTCTACCGCTGAAGTTTTAAGAGCAACGCTGGGAGCGCGAAATAAAGACTGCGAAGAATCTTTGGTAAATTTCTGTGAGAGGCGAAAGAGGCTTGAAATGCCAGGAAAGTTGCAGAGCGCTCCACGGGCCCGGAATGGACGAAGCGTGTGTGTGTGCGCGTGTGTGTATGTGACAGACAACAAAATTAACCATGTCACTCTGAAGAAACAATATACGCATGAACTAATAAGTATATATATATATATATATATATATATATATATATATATATATATATATATATACAAA
>JAYMFT010286629.1:0-10416 GCA_038088735.1 Panulirus argus | reverse complement strand
ACATACTACCTATCTCTCCTTTCTTCTCATCTTGGTTACATCCACACACATTCAGACACCCCAATCTGAGGCTTCGAAAAGGATGAGCACTCCCTGCCTGGCTCCTTCTTCTGTTTCCCATTTTAGAAATTGAAAATACAATTTCTTTGGAGAATGGAACAAGGGGTCTCCTACTAAAGAAAATGAGCAGGTATGTCAACCCTCACTGATTTCTGTAAATCTTACAATATTGATGTTAATATCGCAACTGAATGTGATAAACTCACAGGAAACATTTACAATCACCGCTCCCAAGTTATGTAATATTTCATTGACCTATAAAACTTCTTAATGTAATTTAAACTGGCACTGGAGTCTGAGATGTCACAAAATACTTATTAATTTACTCTCAAGAATGCGGCAAATGGCTTTATAGGGCATTATATCTCAAAAAAGTTCACGGGGAGCACGACTCTAGGGCTCCCACTAACTGGGATAAGTTCTCACCAGACAGAAACCTGGAGCATTTTTGAGAAATGTTTCTAATTTTCATACTTAAAGGTTGGTATATCTGAATATGGGTTCAGGTAGCAGCAACATTGGCTCCCTTCCAGTCACTCGTACTTATCCCTAAAATGTCTCCCCAAAGTAGGTACACTAGGGAAACACTATTTCGGCATATTTATCTATCTTTCTGATACCAACACACATCAAAATGTGCAAAACTGGCAAGAAATGATTACAGAAAATGGTTGAATTTGTCATAGCAGAATATAATCATTTATGGATGTCCGTCCATAAAAGTAAACTTTTTTCTAGATGGCATTATATGGGTTGGATCTTTACCCATTACAATATATGTATAATTTACTTAATTTGATAACTTTAGTTATCTGAGTATGTTACATGTCCACTTCATGTTTCTTCTTTATCAATCAGATTTCTAAACAGAAATGTTAAAGCAAATTAAAAACTAATTTGTTATCTACACTAGAAAGGTAAAAGAATCATCTTTATATGTAGAGTAATTATCAAACAGAGATCTGCAAGAATTATATAAACATTTCACCATGGCATATACTGATTTTGTATATATAAAGTAAAATACATGCAGAATATACCACATAAAGTATGATTACATATACTTATTTCCATTGTGGTTCAAATTATACATTCAAAGTGTAAAGCAAAAAAATGGAGTGATAATCTTATGTTTACCTGATAGCAAATGAGTTACAGATGCCTTTACACAATTGTCTTCTGCCTTGTTCTGACTATTGCCTCCCCCTGGCTGCCGGCATGTAGCCCAGTATATCATGCCACTGAATACCCTTACATCCCTATCCTCTTTGGTACTGAACAAAAATTGAGCATTTGTGAAATATGACCAAAGACAATATGACCAAAGACATGTAAATAGTTGCTTAAGAATTGTCTGAGGAAACACATGAACAGAATTACCTCATAAAAAGAATACATCCATCCATGTATACATCAAATGTGTAATACTAAAAAAAATATTGCAAAAATGATGCTCCAGATGAATACATAGAAAAATCTTGAATTTTCTACCTTGTCTATAATATTCTTCTCAAAATTTCTTTATTCTTCCTTTATTATCCTGGAAGTCAGTCATTCCTGCCTCTCTTACATTCTGCAAGTAGATGCTGGCTGCCTGGAGTGCCAATTATATCTTTTCCACTCTACTGTACATTTCAAAGTTTCAATGCATTTTGACATCTTTTATCAATAAACCATTCCTTCCTCTATCATACCATTCCCTCTGTACCTGAGGCTTGAGGTATCCATGTTCCTATTCCATTGAAAATTACACAGGACCTCTCACAACAGAGAACTGGTTCCTGGCTACTGAACTTACTCTATAACAATATAATTACCATATAAATTGTTGTGGTTTGTGTAGTTTCCACAATTATATCTCTCTATGCCTTGCCTCACCTCTGATCTTTAAATATTCTCATTTAACCAAATGATCAACCTTGAGCATTAAATGATCACTTCTTCCATTTGGAGTATCATATGTAATATTCTCTATATCCATGTTGGTAAGTGTTTAAATATGATCCTGCTTTGCTGTTTTCATAGTAATGGGAAGGCACATCACTAGTGCCTGCTAATGGCCCTAATTGTTTCAAATGACTTGGGGAAAGATCGCGTGGTTGATAGCAGCACCCCTTTACTGCCCGTTCCATGGTCGTACTGGATATACAAAGGGCGAGTGTAGGGCAGCACCTATAAGGCTCCTACACTGTAGTCATCAGTTGCAGGATGCCCAACACTAGATTCATATTGAAGGGATTAGAGTAAACCCGGAGAAAGATGGGTAATATCTCACTTATGGGGTCGAGGTGAACAATTCTTTTGGTGTATTGTCTCTGGATACCAGTTTCTCCTGGACTCAAACGTTGTTTCGACACCTGTCATACGGGTTAGGCTGCGCATGAACTACATGGCTGTAGTTTGACTGGTAGTTATTTGGAATGGTCTCTCATTTCTTGGATTCGGGTTACCTAGTAAATCTAGTGAAAGATAAATTTCCTCATAGACTTGGGATCCATATTGGCTGCAACCTCCATTTGCTCCCACCAATTTTTTCTTCTTTTTTTAAGCTCCACTTACAGACAGAAGTCCATATCGAGTACAGACCGTAAGTGAAATATAGAAAGGACTATGAAAGGGAAAAGAAAAGAGACAAGGGAAAGTATTAACAAATTTTGGAGGAAGTGAAAAACCAGTCTTTCACAATATGCCAGGTCATAGTTATTGAGAAAGACATGAGAGGATAGAGAGTTCTAAAGTTTCAAGCTGTAAGGGTTATAACACTTACAGCTTCCTTCCTGGTCTTCACTGGTTTGCAGTTTAAGGCTGACTTGTTGCTGGGAAATACATTTATGACAAACTATTCACTGGAGATCAAACCCAGGAAGTGGTGAGTGGTAATTACCGATGATATTACAATTCATCTTAATAAAATAGTTAAGGGTGGTAGAATTTACAATTCTGGCTCATAAGAGTAGACTCTAGCTTTATTACATGATAATTCTGGGGAGACAAGTGTGAATTTAAATTGAACAAAAAGCTTGCACTTTCTCGTTCTAATAACTGTGAGACAGGTTAGAAAAGGCGAGTGTGGATGTACAAACAGATCACAGAGTAACGCAGGTACTGACATGTACCTGGCTTTGGTGGTCAAGATTTGGGCCTGTTTAATGAGACCTGCGTGGCTTGGGAAGTTTAATTTCTGTTTTCAGAGCAATTAAGTTTTCTGAATTCTGGATAATGGATTTTAAAGCTGTATTACCATCATACCACTGCACGAGAAGTTATGTTCATCATAAAATCTGTTCGACTTGTGAATCCAAAATTTTATTGAAGTGCTGATCCTATGTTAGCTTTGCACAGTGGCAATATCGTAACCAATGAGGCAGGAGGTGCGGCTACTACGAAAAGTAAAAAGAAGCTTGAAATTTGAAAAAGTTATTAAGTTTAAGTACCTTGAGGGGATGCTCTAGTTTTACTAGAGTATCCAAGTCTCACCCTGCCTTCTTGTGGTGACCTCATTATTAATCCCTTAGGGGTGGAACTAAAGGGGGAGGTGTTGCCCAATTACATCAGGGCAATACTTTTCAATTTGGACAAACACCTGAGTATGTTGTTGCTTTTTAGTTTTTTGACAAATTTGGAGCCTTGCTGCCTCTGGAAACACTCCGCTGGAGTTGCCCTCTGCCAGTGACCTGTCAAAGGTGAAGCACACAAGGCTAAGAAGTGGCACTGGAGTCTACCAGTTATGCCAAAGATCAAAAAAGGGTGAAGGCACTGAATGTGAATGGAATTACTGGTGAGAGTAAAAGGAGGGAGCTTGTGGAGAGGTTTAAAAGTTTTAGCATGTATGTGCTAGGGAATGGGGAAACCCATATCCCTGGGCAGGGTGTGTGGAGTGAAAATGGAAATGATGACTGCAAGTTATGGGAGATGCATGGAAGGAGTTGAGATACAGACGAGAATGAGTGAAAATCATCAGGGAAGTGAAAAAAAGAAGGACGTGCAACTCTGCTATCACCAAGAGTGTAGGAGGGTGTTACATAGCATGGATAAAACGGATCAAGAATAGTGTGGGTGAAAGGAAAGATTGGGATTGTGAAGTATGCATTGGTATGTGTATGTATGCCTGTGAATATGAAGACTGTACAAGGTAAGGATGAAATGCAGCTTTTCGGAAGGAATTTGATTTACTGTATACATGGTTTTGAGAATGACAGAAATATGGTAGTATTGGGTGATATGAATGTGAAAGTGGGATATGATGAAATTGGAAAGATAGTAAGTGAATGGGGAGTGCCTGGAGTAAATAAGGATGGAAGTTATCTTGTGGATATTTGTGCTGAGAGAGGTTTCTTCCTTGCAAACATCTTTTATCAGCACAAGATGATCTACAGATATACATGGATGAGGAATGATGGAAGAGAAGATTAAAAGGCTTTGATTGACTATGTGACAGTGGATGAAAGATTGAGAAAGGCTGTGCTAGATGCTATAGTCATTAGAGGATTCTTTGGAAACTGACCATTTTGCAGCTCTTGTAGGGATGAGGATCAGGGAGAAGTGGAGGTATGATGTAAGGAAGAATGGAGAAATAAAAGTGCTGGCAAGCGAGATGAATCAGAAAAAAATCCAGGGAGATGTATGAAAGAAGATAAGTGAAAGATTAGATGGAAGTGCAGTGAATGTAGGGATGCAGTCATGTGTGAATGTGTTTAAAATGTTTAGAGAAATACTATGAAAGGTTTTAGAATTAGCAGTTGAATACAAGGTCGTGAGATATAGGAATAAAAAGGGCAATGCATGGTGGACAGAAGAGATTAGAAATGTTGTGGAAGAGAAGAAAATGGCATATGGTAGATTGCTCGATAGGAATGGACCAGTGGAAGTTCAGCAAAGGAGGAAGGAAGAATACAAAATATGTAAGTGGAATTTTAAGAAGCTGAAAGAGGAAAGCAAAGAAAGAGTAGATGAAGATTTTGGAAGAAAGTTAAGTGAAAAATTTCAGGATAATAAGAAAGTATAATGGAAGGAGGTGAAAAAGGAAAGAGATGGATTTAAAAGTGGAAATGTTAATGTGCAAAGTAAGGAAGGGAAGTTGATGAATCAAAAGGAGGATGTTAAAGGAAGATGGAAAGAGTATTTTGAAGAACTGATGAATATGGGAGAAGGGGAGGCAGCAGTAGTCACATACATGGGTATGGAGGATGGAAGGAAGAGGATACAAGTGCAGGGGCTTATAACAAAAAGGGAGGTAAGAAGGGCAATAATGAGGCTGAAGGTAAGAAAGGCACCTGGAGTGGAAGAGATTACAGCAGAAATGCTGAAGTATGGAGGAGAAAGTGATAAAGTGGATTTGTCTGATATATAATTTGGCATGGAAACAGAAGGTTGTGCCTGAGGATTAGGTGAAAGCTATTATTGTTCCCTTATTTAAAAGAAAAGATGTTAATGATGTATGTAGCAATTATAGGGGAACGGATCTGTTATATAGGGGAATGGATCTGTTAAGTATACCAGGATAAATGTATGCAATAATAATAATTGATAAAGTGATGGAAGTAACTGAATGCAGAATAAGTGAAGAGCAAGGGGGTTTTAGGAGAGGTAGGGGATGTGTGGATCAGATTTTTGTAGCAAAGATGACAGTGGAAAAGTGTTTAGCAAAAGGCAGGAGTGGTATGCAGCTTTTATGGATCTGGAGAAAGCATATGACAGAATTGAGAGGAATGCTTTAAGGGATGTGTTAAGGATATATGGCACAGGGTGACAACTGATGGATGATGTGAGAGCCTTCTATAGAGGAGCAAATGAGTGTGTAAGAGTGGATGGGGAGTTGAACATAAGTTTTGGGATACACAATAGGTCTGAGGCAAGGCTGTGTGATGTCACCGTGTTTTTTAATATATATATGGATGGAGTGATAAGAAAGATAAAAGTAAAACTAAGGAATGGGGTGCAGGGACTGAGTGTGGCAGTGAGATATGGTGGCTAATGGCAAGCCTGTTTGCAGATGATACTGTGTTGTTGCTGAGAGTGAAGAGAAGTTGCAGAAGGTTGTAAGTGTGTTTTATGTGTGTAAGCACTGGCAATTGAAGGATAATAAAAGTGAAGGAAAAGTAATGGTGTTTGAAAGGAAACAGAGTGAAAGTATAGATTTTGTAAAACCATATAGAGTCAAAGAAGAAAGTGTACAAATTGTACTTTCAATATGGGGACAAAAAGACTGGAAGAAGAGAGAATTTAAGTATCTAGGAGATGTCATGGGTAAGTGTGGTGATATGGAAGGAGAGATAAGGGAGAGAGCAGTACAGAGTAGAAGAGTCATTGGGTCCCTTAATTGAGTAATGAAGGGTAGAGATGTAAGTATGGAAGTGAAGAGAAGATTAAGGGACAGCATATTCCTCCCCTACCTGACCTACGCAACCAAAACCTGGACATGGAATGAGTCACAAAGGTCAAGAATTCAGGCTGTGGAAATGAGTTATTTGAGAAGAGCATGTGGTGTGACTAAACGGAATGAAGAAATAAATGAAGGGGAGTAGGAGAGATGTGGTATGGCAGAGAATGGAAAGGGAATGAATTGTGGAGTGGTAGAATGGGTGAAACGTAATACTTTAAGATGGTTTGGGCATGTGGAAAGGATGCAAGTGTGGGAGTTTACAAGGAGAATGTATGATAGTACAATCAAAGGGGTTAGTGTGAGTGGAAGACCACCTGTCACATGGGCAAACAGGGTGGAGGAATACTGGAGGGAGAGAAATAGTGGAAGAATGCATGGAATGGCATATGCAAGGGAGGCAAAAAGTGGAGACTTTTGCCGTGGCCACCCCTTGATGGGAGTTCCCGGAGGGAATAGACATCAGATATATAGACAGACAGATAGATCCTATGTTACAGTATGTTCAAGGTTGCTGCTACGACTGCTGAACCACAGTTCCAATAATCGATAAACCAAACTGTGAATCTTTGTTCACTTCTATAAACACTATCAGCTTTGTTATCTTTTGATAAATTTAACTTATGACAGTGTATATGACCAAGATAACAGTGATGTGCATCAACTTTCATGAAGCACCTTTATAAACTTTCCAAAACCAAAATCACCTTTCATACACGATAGAAAATAAGTACAATAAAATATCAAGAACCTAGAATTAATGACAATTAACTTACAAGCCCAGCCAAGGTTGACTGATAGTGGTCCTAGTTATTGTTCAAATTAGTTATAGCTTATGACTATTTAAGCTTTTGGAAACTGTTTATTTGGTAGTGGTGGTCATACTTAATTTGCCTGGGCTGCTGTTGATAATATCTACCATATTCAGTATTGCCTAATTAAGTACGATGCAATTCATTTCTTTTTTTTATGATGTCCAAAATAGAAAAATTGGCATAATGAAAATCATGTTTCAAGAAAAAATATAAACAACCACAAAACTTACATTAAATTGGTCATTATACTCCTTTTTATTTGATCATATATTTGTATTAATTACAGGTATAATCTTCATTACAAGTGAACTGCATTTCATTACAATAATGTACATTATTCATATCATATGTACAATAAACAGGCACATATGCAATGTACATAATAAAAAGTACACATGTATTCACTACACAATTAGAGTATGGCATTTCCCACTTAAGGCAGAACCCCGCTTGAGGCAAAGATGTTCTCCTGACGACTGGACTGGGTCAGCATTGATTTTCTGTACAAGTAAGATTTTATTCAGTATAACTTCCAAACATCAACATTTAGGAAAGAGTGACTCAGGTTGAAGTCATGTACAGAAACCATAATGGATTATTGTCATTCTCTGAAAATTGAGATGAAATATATTTCTATGTCCATAATGCACCTTAATTTGAAGCACTGATATGATTGAAGACTTCAATGTGACATTAAGGACACCTTTTGATAATACTAAACAATGATGGGAATTGCTATTATAAAAATCATATATAAAAAAAAGGAATATTTTTTCATAAATGTAAATCATCCTAATTCCTCTCCAAAAATTCCTGAGGTGAACTTCATACACCTAGGCTTGTGCTTTATGTTAAAAAAAAACAAATAAAACTATCAATCTACATAACTATGCTCTAACTAGTCAAATCTCTTCAAATACATCATAACTCTACATTATTATCACAGGCAAACACACAATTGAACATTTACAGCAAGGAGGTAAAGATGAATGTTGTCATTCCTCAATATAAAAACTGAAAAGAAACTACATTTCCAAAACATAAAATGAGCTCCTAGCAGACTAGATACTGCAACGATAATTCACTAACAGTTAAAAGTTTATGTAAATGATACAAGTAATACTGACAATATCAAATACCTCTGTTTTCTTGGATCATATTTTCACACTATCTAAAATTTCCTGTACTCGATAATGAAAATAATAATCCAAATTATATGAATGGGTGGGGGCAGACAATGCTGTCTGTTATTCTTATGCCTCAATTGTGATATGTTCAGAGGACACTTTCCTATTATTTCAATTCTAAAAGGATTCAAACTAAGCAAACTTGTGCTTACTGTCTTCATTTCCATCATCTTAGCTTTCCTATTATTGGATAGGTTCTAGTTATTTCCCTTACTACAAGGAGGAAATTTTAATCTGTAATGCTATATAAAAATAATATGGTTCATCATTGTTCACTACACTTTGTATTAAGTGAGTACAAGAAGACCAATCTTAAACCTAAAGGGGAAAAATTCTAGTTCAACTTTCTGTTCTACATATCATTTCTTTCTTACAAAATTATATGATTAGTATATTACATTTCACACAAAAATTAAATATGGGCAATGCATCATCACACCATGAAACGAAGCTGTGGGATAATGCTATCAATTTTCACAGAAAATACTATACATCATTATCAATGACAATCCATTTTCCTTCTTGATTTGAAAGAAAAATCAGCCTCCTTTTTCTTTACTTTTTACCTAAAAACTGTCTTAAGAAAATAAACATCTATATAAGTAAATCTGGCAAAAATGTGTGATTACTATTTGTGTGTTGTGGGGAATGAATTTTACACTCATGGCTGTTTTCATTTTCTAAACCTGCATACACCTGATCCCAGTTAAGAATGGGTTGCATTCCAAAATTCCACATGAAAGTCTATTATATACAGAATTTGGATCTCAATTCTCAGACACAATGTAATAAGTGGTGTTTAGGTTCATAAAGACAGCCCATAAAAGCCAATTTAATCCATAATTGAGCTAAAATTTTGTACATTTGCAATGAATAATAGTATATAACAATAGTAGCAATATCTATGCTTATCATCTAAGATTAGGATCCATTTTCAGCTCACTTTATTTCAATGAACACACTCTTCTCCTACAAAGAATGCAACAAACAAGTACCTGGTGTTGGTGGTACGGGAGGCAGCCCTCACTCTTGCTTATGAAGGTAATATCACCTGAATTCTTATGCTGAAAGTCATTTCAGAGCAAATAAATAAGAAAAGAAATAAATTTTTTCTGAAAGCATCACTGCTGCATCACGAATGAACTTAAGTAATGTTGTTTCTTCATTGTAATGGAATCCACCTTGTGTCTTGCTAACAAAAATGATAATTCATTCCCCAATAAGTAATCACCAAATCCCATAACTGAGATTGAAAATGAATGAGGGCAGGTGGAGAAGACTCCACTTCTGCCCACCACCCCATACATGGAGGCAATGAAACCTGGATTCTTGTGTTATAATATTGTAAACATTCACTTATTCATTGTCACACCAATAAGAATTTGGGTTGTTTTCCTACCATATGTGGGAGGGAGGGTGGAGGTAGTAGTGTTTCCTCCACCCACCTCCCATGTATATCAACCCATTCATTATCACAATAAGGCATTACTGGACAATGCCTGCTTGTGGTTATGCCTTATGAAAAGTCACATTAGGCAAGGCAATATCATTATCTACTGACAAACTTCTCACCCCAAAGGAGTTCCTCATTTCCTTCCTATTGGAAGTAGCATAGCCGTGAAGCTACAGAAGCCCCTTCAGATAAAGGGGCCTGAGGTTACATAATAATAATAATAATAATAATAATAATGATGATAATAATAAAAATAATAAATTCTTAATAATAATAATAATAATAATAAATTCTTACACTCCTATCCCCTGGGGATAGGGATGTAAGAATGCTTCCCCCGTATTCCCTGCATGTCATAGAAGGCGACAAAAAGGGGTGGGAGCAGGGAGCTGGAGACCCTCCCCTTCTTGTATTTTCACTTTCTAAAAAGGGAAACAGAAGAAGTAGCCAGGCAGGGAGTGCTCATCCTCCTCGAAGGCTCAGACTGGGGTGTCTGAATGTGTGTGGATGTAACCAAGATGA
>JAYMFT010286618.1:0-10416 GCA_038088735.1 Panulirus argus | reverse complement strand
ACGTGGGAAGTATTCTTTCTCCCCTATCCCCTGTATATATATATATATATATATATATATATATATATCTGCTTTTCAGTATTGACACCTTCAACCACAAATCTGAACATGTTGAATCTGGCAATACCTAATTGACAATGGCGAATGCTCCAGGAATAGTATTGAAACCTCTACAAATGTTGTCTTACTTTGTTGAATACGTCGATAGGTTAGGATTATAGGATTTGTTCACTCACTGTGATAACAACCAAGGGATCTTCAGCCAGATATGAAGTCTATTAATTAAAAAGAAGAGCTTCTGGTGGGAAATATGGATTTTTGAGTTTCCTGCCTCTCCAACCTCACCAGGGGCATTGGTCCTAAATGGCATTATTGTGTCTCCACTGTGAGTAACCCATGAAATGTAGGAAGGAGTACAATATGAGATTAGAAGGACCACATTTTGGTATTAACGGGACCAAGTGTTAGAACTGGATGGATCCACTGTTGGGAGTAGAGGGTTCAGAGGTAAGGATTAGAAAACCAAATATTCAAATAATAGCATGGGTTCATTGAAATTTTTTTCTTGTTCACTTGGTTAATGCAGTTAAAAATGTGAAGTTTGCAACAAAAGCAACCCTTTCATATTATATTGACAGTGTATGGGTGGTTCTTTAGGTTGAATAGATGTTCCATTAAATTTTTTAGTCTACTCAGTTTTGTTTATAATTTTATTAGAAAATTCTTGAAAAAAATTAACGTAGAATGAAGTATGGTAGAATAATGTAAGTCAACTGATGTTTTGCAATTGAAAAACTAGTGTTTAAGGGTATATTATAGAACTGCATGTTTCTCTCAGCTTGTGATACAAGTGAGAAAGAATGTGCTTCCATGTTTTGTATTGATTTTTAATATTATTTCAACCACTTGGCCATGGATTTGTGACCAAAAATTTATGGGTAATGGCTTTCTATTGCCTTTTGTCTTAAGGAATCTGGATATTCCCCATTTCTTGTTTAATTAGTTAATATAAGTAACAGTCTTTATTACTTTAATCAGGATTTCACCAATCTAACCAGAAGTTTTAATAAAGCCTGCAGTATGGCATACCCTGACCAAGTGGTTTATGAAATAGTCTAAATCTTCCTGTTGCTACTGCTGGATGGTATTTAAGTTTTATCCCTGTTGTGTCATATATATATATAAATATTTTATTTAATAGTATGGTATGCAGAGATTTTAGTGTTGTTCCTCATTTAATTTGAGAAAACTCAGGATCAGTACCTACTGAGAATGTTATGTAAGAGTGCTTACACACATGTAGAGAAGTGATGACATGAGCTAGAGGGTGTCATGTTGTGTGATATGTAACACCACTGTCATACTACATCTTATGCCATCTCTAAAGCCCTTGGGCTATGTCCAGAATTCTTGGGACATGTCTTGAATCTCATAGATCATGTCTAAAGTTTTGTTATGTCTAAAGCTCATGGATTAAGTTTATAGAAATATCAAAACCAAACACTAATGATTTACAAGCATGACTTCAGGCTTTAAATCACATTTATGTAATAATTCAATTCTTAATTCATTGTTACATAGTTGTCTTATTTGCTAAAAAGTATGAAAACTAATAATTTCCCATACTTTATGTTGTAATTCACATTGTAAACATGTGTGATGAATAAGGTGCCATGGGTTAGTTAGGTTATATTGTGATTGCCAAGATAGACAAGAACCTTGTGTCAGGGTTCTGGTGAAATTTTACAATATAGATGAGAACCTGTTGGCAGTGTTATTGCTAAATTTTCCAAGTTGGGTAGGAACAAAAGTTCAAGGTATTTTAAAGAAAATTTCTAAGCAAGACTAGAACCTCCTGTCTTGGTTGAAATGAAATTCTCCGTCACACACACAACTATCATCGCCCCTAAGCACCAAGAGGTAAAAGAGGAGCTTGGAATATGTCGTGCCCACCACCACAGGTCCACCTGCCTTTGCCACAACACCCAGTTGGGCTGGCGTGTTTTTCATCTGCCATTCAGATTCCATTTTCTATGACATTTGCCATTAAATACTATTTGTACGACATTACCATTTTGACAATAAAATAATGAAAAAATATTTATTAATGTCCATTTCCTAAAAATAATGGGTATACATATATTGGAATAATATGTATAATCTATTTACACATCCATAATTAAAATAGTGATAAAATTATTAAAAAGAAATTTCTTGCTGAAAAAGCAAATTAATACAGTAAAAATAATTTTAATATTGAAATCAATGAAATCCATCAAAAATAATATAGGATTACCATTTGCATCATATGGTACTTCTGGATATAGTATCAAGCCACAAAAAAGTATTTTATATGGTCAAATATAATAACTGTAGTCTTGTCTGATGTGTACAATACAATTATCTGAAAAAAAAAAAAAAGAAATCTCAACAGCCTTTCATGATATATATACCAGTATTTTTATTTTTCCCCCATGCTACCAGTGGCAAACTTTAGCTACACTACTTCCAGGAAAAGTAGGTAGGCTCAAGGGCCTGTCACTTAGGTCCATGAACCTGGACATGGACACCCCTTTGGGTGCTTTTCCCCAGCTGAAGCTGGTATTCATTTAACATCATCAAGAGGACATGAAAAATTGGTTGGGTTGTGCACCATTTATATATGCAGGTACTGAACCCTGGCCAATGGATCAGTAGTCAATAACAACCTCACCACCATCCTGGCACCTAATGACTTCCAGTGTTTTGTTTAATTGTGAACTTTTAGGGTGACAAAATTTTTAATTTTTTCAGTGTATTTACCACTATATTAACTTTCCAAAGGTGCTGTTGTACATATAAAAGCTGAATGGGGAGGAACAGTATAGTTTTAGGTCCGAGAAATGTTTGGAAAAGAGTGACAGCATTTATGGATTTGGAGAAAGTGCCTGTCAAGTTTGACAGATGCCTAATGTAAGGTGCTACAAATGTACAAAAAAGTGTTAAGCTACTAAATTCAGTGACTTTCTACTAAGAGAATAAGGCATTAAATAGGAATGAGTGGTTCCTGGTGAAATGGTTTTATGTTAAGGATGAGTGATGTCACCATGGCTATTTAATTTGCTAAAGGATGGGTTGATGAGGAAGTAGTAGCTCTAGATCTACAGTATGATGAAAGTGCAATGTCCTATGTATCTGGGAGTGGAGGTGATGGGATATATAATCATAGGGAGTGAGTCACAGGATGGTAGCGGGAGTTACAATGAGTCTCTCAGCTACAATGATTTCATCTATCCACACTTAGTACCTAAAATTCTCCCGTGTCATCCTTTTTTCAACTTAAACTATTCTGTCTCATCCCCCCTGATGTATGTCATTATCTCTTTGTTTATATTTACTTTCAAATTTCTTTTACACTCTCTCCCAAGCCCTATCAATAACTTCTAGGGTTTCTTTCTGGGCTCAACCACCACAGCTGAATCATCTACAAACGGCAATGAAGTCATCCACAAGTCCCCATAACCTCCGTATGCATGAGGCCTACCCATTGCTCCAAAATCCTCATGTTTATCTTCATGAAGATTAAACACCCATGTTAACATTAAGCAGCCTTTACACATATCCCTTTTCATGGGGGAACAACTCTCCTTTCTCTCTGCTCAGACATATGCATTAACTTTCTTTGTTAAAAACTCTACAGTGACTTTCTATTAATCCCATAAAACTGTAGCATCCTACATAAGACATCTCTGTCAACTTTTGCATAAACTTTCCAGAATCATATCATTATCATTATCATTTTTCTTTTAATACTTGATCACAGTTTCTTGCATCAGCGAGGTAGGGCCAGGAAAAAAGACCCATCCACTCATATACACAAATATATATACAAACACACACATACATATACATATCAATATATACATATATATAAACATGTGCATTTTCATACTTGCTCACCTTCATTCATTCATTTTTGGTGCCACCCAGCCCCACAGGAGACAGCACTGTCACCCCCTGCATCATCGGGGTAGCGCCAAGAAATAGATGAAAAAAAGCCACATCCGCCCACACTCAGTCTCTAGCTGTCATGTGTAATGCACAGAAACCACAGCTCCCTATCCACACCCAGGTCCCACAGACCTTTCCATGGTTTACCCCAGATGTTTCACATATTTCTCACCTGTTCTTAATGCAAACACCTGGTCCACACAGCCTTTACCTCCTAAAACCACATTGCTCCTCAATAGTGCATGATGGTACCTCTTACTTGACATTCTCTTATACACCTTACTAAGTATACTCAACAGACTTGTATTTATGTAATTTGAACATTCATTTTTGTCCTCTTGCCTTTATACTAGGACACTATACATGCACTATTTCTCCATAAGAACCTGACCTTAAACCATACAAGCATAATCCTAAGTAACCAACCAACAACATATTAAGTTGCTTCCTGCAGAAACTCAACTGCATTCCCATCCAATCTTGCCACACTTCATCTTCCATAAGACTTTTACTAGCTACTCTTTTCACCATCCGATATGTTGAAAAAGTACCATTATACAAGCAAGAAAATTGGTGACAATATAAGAAACAGTCAAATTTAATTATGTGTTTCTCATAACCTTTCCTGTTTCAGCACATGGTTCCACAAACATTTCCTTAATTGGATCTCTTGCATTAAAACTGTTGAAGTACTTAGCTTCTGTCAAAATACATTCCTTTCATCAATCTTATCTCCCCTGGTACACTACCAATCTACCATCTCTCAGTTTACTTTCCTTCTAACTCACTTTAACATTGAAATCACTCATTAAACACAATCACTCATTAAACACAATCCCACTGCTCACTGTGCATCAGAAGTGCCATCCAATCTTTTGCTCTTATCCCCTTCATAATCCTTAACTAATTTACCCCCAAGACATTGCATCCCTTATCCTTTATTTCCATTTCAATTTCAACCAGAACATCCAGGTTTTTCTCATCAAAACAGCACCTACATCCCAATACCAACTACTCCTAATGGAAGCTTGTTTTCATAGGGAGTCATCAAAATGGAGGTTTAAAGAGTCTCATCATATTTCTTAAGATGCTGAAAACCTGAAGAATTAGAGTACTTTTGAGAAGATTATACACCTGAATATCATCAGTATTGATTCTGTCTTCCATCCTCAATATGTCTTCCACCTTTTCATCCAAAACATAATGCTGATGGCTCTGTAATCAAAGGACATATCAATTACAATGATCTCTTCTGGACTATTGTTGAAGATCCTAGTCATATAACAGACAAGTCACTGGAAATCTCTACCATGGGGGTGATGATCTTGCATTCACAAGAGTTGAGCAAGAAACACTCCCTGAGCTTTTTCTCAAGAGCATGTTCTGCAGACATGGGCTATTTAGTGCTTGCCAGGGTGCCAGTATCCAAGAACTAGATGTTCAACTAATAAATGACAAACAGTCTATGATTAACTGGGAGGCTATGCAGAATAGCAAAGGGAAAGTGGGATCACCTTACTGAACTTATGCAGCTAAATCTACAGTCAATAATGGACTGCAGCAAAAAGAAAAATTGAAATCTAATTAGACCAGGGCTCTATCATGGGCAAGGTTACAAGCATAGGTTTATATCACATGGCTCTTGCTTCCAAATCCAGTGGGATGCTGAAACTAGCTCAGTCCCAGCAAAAGTGGCTTCTTGCTATTAATAATATTTAACAGCCATCCCAACTACCAGATACCCAAGTCTTTACAAATGGCAATAGGTCTGATGCTTCTTTAATGCACAGAGGAAGGTCATCAAACAAAAGAAGCCTGATGGGCATTGGAATCTAACTGGTAAGACAAAGCATAACAAATTCAGTAACAAGTTCAGTTAAAACTTCTTGGCAACCAGACCGAAAATGAGATTTAACCTTAATAAGTTTGAGGTCCTGCATCTATTGGATACCAGTAGCTAAAGATCCCAATGGGAAGAATAAGACTTCCTCATAAACCTCTGGATTACCAAGTCTTACGTCTCTATGTATAGACATCAGCAGGGAGACAACCTTACAGTTACACTACAACACCCCAACTTTACACATGCCACAAGAAGAAGCTTTACATCACACAATTACAACACACTCAAAATGGAATGGTTTCATCTACATGAAAATTAACTATTAGTCTCAACCTCTGACAGATATTAATCTAACATGCATCTTCACATTACCCTGAATGATCAACGAATCCCCAACCATACTTGGTATCACACTTGACATCCCATACATTGTAAACAGTTACCCATAGGCCATGATCAAAGTAAGTGCCCTAAATGCTGTTGACACAAAAATCAGAAAAATAAGTATCCCTCTACAAAAAACTTTTCTGCTCCACTCTAAACAATACCTCATTTACTTGGTCACCCACCCTCTCAAAAGTAAACAAAAAAAAAACTATGCAGCTATCAGACCAATCATTGGCTGCTTGGTATCCATATCCTAGCATCCAACACCTGCTCAACACTAAATTACACTTTTGGCACCAGTACTCATACATGCCACGATGACAAAGCATTCACAGTGTAATGACTCGACAAACTGTAATTAACAGCCCTTGCAACCTAATCTTAAACTATTTCTCATTAAACATACATCTATCTGAAAGTAAATTCTTCTGACAAGTTTATGACATTTCCTTGTCTTTGCCCAGGACACAACTCATCTCTTCATTAATTCAAGTATTAATTCAACATAGTGCAGGACCCTTCATGCCCAAGGTGAAGCTTCCATACTTAAGGACACCATACACCTACTCTCCAACCTTACACTTTCCCTTTTCCACTACACAATGCCACACTTTTTGACCTATGAATGTAACTGATTTCCTGGGTGCCCATTATGCCATTGTGCATGTCTCTCTCATACAGCCCAAGCCTGGGCAGCATCTTAGCTGAAGCAGATCCAGAATTTTGGAAAGGTGAGGGGAAGGGGTTAAGACTGCTTGAACATCTAGAATCAGTAGTATGTTATGATTAAATACACCAATCATATGAGGTGAAAAAAATCCTGTTGTCATATTTCCTTACTTCTTTGATACTATTCATCAATAGTACAAAAGTATATCTTAATCTCTAAACAAAATAATGGTGGAACATTCTGCCCTGATATTTCTAGTAGACTTTGTCTGTGTGGACCTGAAGGCTTTGGTGGTTTAATGCCAAATCAGACATTATCTCTTCTGATATAAGTAGTCAAGAATTTTTGCTCCTGGGAGCTGGCTACTTGCGTGCCCTCACTTCTAGCTAGGCCATGCAATACTCGGCAAGCTGCTGCATCACATGATTACTGTGTGGCTGTTGGCAACTCAAGGGTGGGTCATTTGGATACTTGTTTCTTTCCCTACACCTCAAAGCTTTGAAACTCTCTATCCTGTTATGTCTTTCCCAACAAGTATGACCTGGAACATTTTAAAAGAGAGGTTTTTCACTTCCTCCAAAATTCGTAAATACTTTCCCTTGTCTCTTCTTTTCTCTTTCACAGTCCTCTCTATATTTCAGTTAAGGCCTGGCCTTGATGTGGACTTTTGTCCATGACTGGAGTCTCCAACGAAAAGAAAAAAAAAGGTTTGTCATCCTTCTGATACCACTGAAGGATCTCTCTGCCTCAAAACTCCCAAATGCTACAGTACAACCTATGTATGGTCAACAAAACTTTTATGTTTGGGAACTGGTCCTCATCTATATTCTCATGGCACCTTAATGGGTATATTGGTAGCAAGCTGTTGACAGCAGCCTCCTAAGATGGTACTACCATCCTGACTTGAAGAACCATCTTACACTCTCCAAGTTAGGATTGCTAGTCTTACTTTTTTGTTTCATCAAAATAGGACTACTGAGCTAGTCATACTATCTTCTCCTTACATGCATCTTACACCTATTCAAACCTTACTTATTTTCTTCACATAAGCACTCTTGCCACCTGTCTGATCAATTGCTTTTAAATTTAATCATGAGAAAGTCCAACATATCTATGGCCCCTAGTCCCTGGCATCATGGGGTGCTAAGAATCTGGGTTTCCACCAGACTCTACAGCCAATGAAAGGGATGATTCTGACAGTAGTAGTATCAGCCTCTTCCCTATCTGATAGACCTTTCTATTTTTCTATTCACTATATCAACATGTGTGGTCTCTCTAGCAATCTCTCTTCTGTTTAACACATCCCAATATCTTACTTCTCTCTGAGACCCAGTTGTCTAATGATGTTTTCTCTAGCCTCTTTTTCATATTCATCTATAAACTCCAGCCATGATTCCGGTTCAGAGGTGAAGTTCGTACTTATTCCAATATCAACATACCTGTTGCACACCTCAAGGACCTTGAGTTCCCAAACTTTGATATTATGTGGCTCAAGGGCTGTTTTCCAACTATCACACTTTTCCCGTTTTGCCTAATGCTCTCTTAATTCTACAAACTTTATATCTTTCTTTGACTATCTAAACTCCTGCCATAAGACTGTGGCATCCTCTCAGCTGCAAGGGATTTTAATGTTCACCATATGGAGTGGTTGAATTCCTCCAATACAGAGGGTGGAGCGATTGAAGCCCTCATGTTCTTTCTCAAAGATCTAGAGCAAATTACCTCCCACCTCACCCATATTCCTGACTGCTGTGACCACTCCTTATATATGGATCTGTTTTTCACCTCTCATCCATCCCACTGTAACTACACAATCTTGCGCCCAATTGGTTCATCTGATCACACTCTCATAACTGTATCCATTCTAATGGCATCTTCCCCTCCAGCAGCCCATTCTCAGTATAAGTATTGCCACCTCAACTGAAATAATGAAATACAAAATTTTTTTATGACTTTCTTTGGGCAAATTACTCTCTCTTATGTGGTGATGTTTCTGTTTCCACCAAACTCACAGCAGAGGTTATTCTTGTGGGAATGGAAGCATTTATCCCCTCTTCCTCAAAGACAATCTCTTCTTCCAATCCATAGTTCAATCATTCCGGTTCTGAGGCCATTCAGGCAAGGGATCAGGCATGTCCAGCTTGGAAAAAACTCTCTTTCCTCAGACTCATAATCATTGCAAGTACATTACTGGTGAGGCAAAGTGTTCCTTTATTCAAAGAAAGTGCAATAACCACTCCTCTTGATCTAATGATAAGTCTTTCTGATCTTTACCTAGTGGTATCACCATCAGTTTCTGTCGCTCTACCTTTCCTTCACTTTTCCATCCTGAAGGCACTATAGCTCTCTCTTCCATAGACAATGCAGTACTCTTTGCTCCTTGAATCTCTTTTAACTCTACCTTGGATGATTCTAAAATCCCTTCACTCCCTGATGCTCCTCTTACTAATCCTATGCCTATGTCTGAAAAGCACATCTCTCTCAGGACACAAGCAAGGCTTATGGTCCTGATAACATTCATCCCCAAGTATTGACATAATGTGCCTCTGAACTTGCACTTGTGCTCACTTGTCAGTTCCATTTCTGTTCAAAAACCAGAACTTTTCCTTCTTTTTGGAAACATGTGATAGCTCATCCCATTCCTAAGGAAGGTGACCAACCTGTCTAACAACTGTTCTGTAGCTTTGACATCTATCATTTCCAGTCTTTGAATTCCTCCTCAACTCCTATATCCTTAAACATCTTGAATCTCAGTCTTCTCTCTGATCACCAGTATGGCTTCCATAAGGTGAGATCCATTGGGGATATTCTCTCCTCTCTTACTAGTGTCTGGTCATATTACCTGAAAGATTTTCAGATGTCCTATGTATGTGCTCAAGGCATATCCAAAGCTTTTGACAGGGTAGGCATCAGGGTTTCATAAGTAAATTCTTCTCTTTTGGCTTCCCTCCCTCACTTTGTTCCCTCAAATCCAGCCGATCTATCTCCGTAATTGTTAATGGATCAGCCTCCCCCTCTTTCTCCATCAACAACAGTGTCCCTTAAAGTTCTGTTCTGTCCCTACACTTTTTCTCCTTTTCATCAACGATTTCCTCTCTTCCATAAATAACCAAGTGCACTCATATGATGATGGCTCAACACTGCATTCCTCCATCTTTAAATTCTGCTCCTTCTTCTCTCACATGAGCTACATCTTGTCATGATACAACTTCCTCATTAAACACAGACTTGGACCTGGATACCTCAGTGGGATAGAAGAAATCTGATTAAGTTTAATGCCTCCAAGAACCAGTTTCTACCGATCTCTCTATAGATAACTCTTCACAACTCTTGTATCTGTAATTCCACCTCTAGACTCAATGAACATACTTGGTATTACTTTTTTTTTATGTTGAAGGCTCCAGTCATGGACAAAAGTCCACATCAAGGCCGGGCCCTAATTGAAATACAGATAGAGTTGAGAAAGGGGGAAAAACAGACAGGGAAAGTATTTACAAATTTTTGAGAAAGTGAAAAACATGTCTCT
>JAYMFT010286617.1:0-14432 GCA_038088735.1 Panulirus argus | reverse complement strand
TCAACCACCACTATTAATGTCATCCATTGCCACTATCACTATCGCCACTGCCAGTGTCAACCACCACCACTACCAGTTTCAACCACCACTATTAATGTCATCCATTGCCACTATCACTATCGCCACTGCCAGTGTCAACCACCACCACTACCAGTGTCGAACACTACAACCAGTACTAGTGTCAATCAGCACCACCAATACCTCTGCAAGTGTCAGCCACCATCAGTAACAACACCTATAGTGTCAACCATCACCACCACTAGCTGTGTCAATTACACCATTACCACCACAACCAGTGCCAACCATCACCACTAAGTGTCAACCACCACCGCTACTACCAATAGCAGTGTCAACCATCACCACTACCACCACTAGCAGTGCCAACCACCACCATCACTACAACTACCAAAGTCAATCACCAACGCGACCACTATCAGTGTCAAACAACTCCAATACTAGTGTCATCCACCACTACCGCTACCGGTGTCAACCACTACCACTGCCAGTGTCAACCATCACCACCACCACCACCACAATCGCCATCCTCACCATCGTCAGCTCAACTACCACCTCCATGTGCACCACCACCAACTTTATCAGCACTGAAGTCACTACCAAACCCTCCCGCCACGGCTGGAATCCTCCCTACTAGGCAGCGGCAACACAGGCAGGACCACGCTCATCCTTCAGCATCACCACGAGAGTCCCAACCACAACAGCTGTGCGGCGACGACCCTACCCCAACATCACCACCATCATCACCAAGCTGGTGGGAGGGCCGCATGTGTGCCGCCCTGGGCCAGAGAGTCGCGGGCCAGACATCAAAGGGGCGACAATTTGGAATGCTAAGTGAGCCGCCCGGGCAAAGGCATCGATCCAGGGAAGAGAACGTGGGGATGGCAGAATAGAGGAGGACAAGGGAGGCATGGGAGAGAAGGGAAGAATAAGGGAGGCATGGGAGAGAAGGGGAGGACAAGAGAGGCATGGGAGAGAAGGGGAGGACAAGCAAGGCATGGGAGAGAAGGGGAGGACAAGGGAGGCATGGTACAGAAGGGGAGGACAAGGGAGACATGATAAAGAAGGTGAGAGTAAGCAAAGTAAAGGGTGTGGATGAGGAATGGGAGATGTGTAGGACAGCAGTGTTGGCATATGTGAGAGAAGTCGGTGGCATCTGGAAAGTATCTGTCTGGAAAAGTTAAGGGTTTAAGAGAACTGAGTTACATTGAGAGGCTGGGGCTGCAAAGCTGTCTACTATAAAGGCAAGGAGGATGATGGGAGAAACCTGATAAAATCTTTTAAATTTTTGAATCAGTTACTGGCAGTGACTAGTCCTTCAAGAAATGGAGCACCAGAGGAACCAGAGACCTGACAAAAAGCTGGGCAAAAAGTAACATAGAAAGGATGTTAAGAAGTATTGGTGAAGTGATAGGGTGGAGGATGGTTGGAGTAAACTAACCTATGAGACTGCATACTGGTAGTGTATAAATGTTTGAAAGGCTACTTGATGGCATAGAAAGTTCTAGAAATGAGGTCCCATGAGTGTAGGACTCTCTCCTCATATTTTACTAATAGGTAATTAATAGATTGGATATAATGCTGACTCTATGTTGCTTTCACATACAGATTCCTGTAATTTGTTTCCTGATATATTTCAGTCATATTGAGGCCTTCTTTAAATGTATGTCAGTTTTCATAACATTTGCATGGGTTGAACTTCTTCATCCTTGTATCGTGTGAACTCAGAAGCTTTTCGAAATCCTTTCAAGAGTAGATGTTACCCTCATTATTCCATAAGTGGCACGATGAAATATATAGTGGTGTAGGATATCATACACTAGGAAAGTGTAGGTTTAATGATATAATTATGGCTAGATTAGAATGCAAAAGTGGATGGGAGTATAGAATTACTTATGAGCACTTCCATTAAGGATAAAAGATCTGTTTTGCAGAAGAAAAGGGTATGCTTGTGTATTATATGGTAGATTGTAGCATTCTGTAGGTTTTGAATAAGAGGAGATGATATGATCAGTAGTGCTGATAGATTAATAAAATGGATGAATTAGGATTGTTAAACTTTGGAAATAATGTAAACATAAAATGCTTATATGTTGTTGTATGTGTAAAGCCAGTTGAAGCTGGTATTATCGTAACGCAGGCACCTGTTATATTGTAGATAGGGTCCCTTTTCTTTTGAGAATGAAATCTTTGAAGCTTGAAATCACTGTTCCTTTATTCTTTCATTACTTTAGCATCGTCAGCAAATATATTTGAGGAAGACTTTAGTTTTTTTCTGGCAAGTTATTTACAAAGATCAGTGATATTGGCTAAAGGCTGGGCCATGCAGCATACCGCTAATAATCCCATCCCATTAGTAAAGGGTTTTCTCTTGCCTTCAGTAAGATGGTTTTTCTCTTCTTGTGTAGTTTTCTATACGTACCTGCTTAAGGACAATGTCAGTACCCTATGGCAGTCCAGAATTGCATAGTCCACCCATCCATTTCCTTAGCTAAACTAGTGCTCATTTTATAATAGAATTCAAGCTTATTTGTTCCACATGACTTCATAACTTCACTTATCCAAATCCATATTGCCTCATACTTAGGTAGTTCCTTAGCAAGTACCCATCCATTTGCTCTTTTATAATATTTTCTTTTCATCAGAGATACTGTTCAGTAGTTCAGTGCAATTTCCCAGTCTTCTTTCTTGGAAGAAGCTCAACATATACAGTCTAGCCTTGCCTTTTTTCTAAAATCTTATCATAAGTACTTATAGGTAGGTAATCCATTCCATTGGCACTGTACTCTCTTCCTTGATTTTTTTCACTCTGTTTTAGGTGGCTTGTCAGGTGTTTCTTTGCACATCTTCTGCACATACAGAGAAACTTCATAAGGTCGTTGTACTTTATATGGTTGAAGACAATCTATTAAATCATTTGTGTCTTTACGAACAATTTTGGGGCTTTCCATGCACTTCCCAACCTATCTCATTATAGTTGTAGCAATAGCATCCTCCACTATGAATATGCTTTTGAACTTATCACTTAGTTCCTCAATTATTTTCTTTACATCAACAACCCTTTCCTCTGAATCTCATGCTTGATTAGCTGGTCTTTAACTGACAGTTTGCTCCTGATGGGTTTATGGAATAATTTAAAATTTAGTTTGAGCCTTTTTTTCTTCCCCAAAGTCTCTACTCTTCATTCCCTCTCATGATATTCCTCACTCTCTTGTACCTTTTAATCTCTGGTTGGATATTGTTTCTCCTGTGTCTTTTCCTTAATCAGTCTGTGTGTTCTTTTTCTTTTTGACATTTTTATTTAAACCATATCTTTCTTTTTGCAAGCCTTCTCTTTCTACTCAGTGCTAAAGGTGCTGTTCTCATGTCCTACCCTCATGTTATATAGATTTCACAACATTCCAAAACAGTGTTCTGTATTCTCACCCTGGAGTTCCATTTCCCAAATTATTCTACCACGGAAATAGTTTGGCTTTAAATAGCCCCCCCCCCTTCTCTCTCTCTCTCCCTCTCCCTCTCCCTCTCCCTCTCCCTCCCTCCCTCCCTCCCTCCCTCCCTCCCAGGCCCTAGTTGAAAAATAAGAGAGAAGTAAGAAACAGGGAAAAAAAAGACAGGGAAAGCATTTACGAATTTTTGAGAAAGTGAAAGACCTGTCTTTTGAAATGTACCAGGTCAGAGTTTTTGGGAAAGACATGAGAAGGTAGAGAGTTCCAAGGCTTTGATGTGCTGGAAAGAAGCAGTTATCAAAACGGCACACCCTTGAGTTGCCGATGGCCACACAATAATCATGTGATGCACCAGCTTGCCAAGTATTGCTTGGTCTAGTTAGTGGTGGGGGCACACAAGCAACCAGCTCTCAGGAGTAAAAGCCAAAGTAATACCTATAGAAGAGGGAAAGTGAACCAATATTGCGGCCTAGGGCAAGGGTGTCAAGTTTGGAAGTTAGCCTGAGAAACTTTATAAGTCAGATTGCTTTCGACTCAACTCTATCGAGTAAGGAAACAGAGCTAGAACCACTCCAAATGTGAGAGCAGGACTCCATACAAGGATGAATCAATCCCTTGTATAAACGGAGCAACTGTTCAGAAGAGAAAAGGTTACAACATCTAAACAGGACACCCACTATCTTAGAGGCAGAGTTAGCTATTCCCATAATGTGGGGTTTCCAAGAAAGAGTGGATGTTACAGTAATACCAGTTATGTTCATTGAGTCAAGAGGTGGAATTACAAAACCGTCAAAGGAGGTACGAGAGTTGTAAGGAGTTTTCAAAAGAGAGATGGGTAGAAATAGGGTCTTGGTGGCATTAAACTTAACTAGATTTTGTGTACTCTACTGATATATCCTGTCCAAGTCTAAGTTTATTGTGGAAGCTGTGTCGAAGTGAGATGCAGATTGAGAGAGAGAAGAGGGAGCAGAATTGAAGGATGTGGATGAATGAAGTATTGAGTCGTCAGCGTATGAGTACATTGGATTATTTGTGGAAGAGAGAAATTTGTTGGAAAAAAGGAGAAAAAGTATAGGGGACAGGACAGACCCTTGAGGGACACTGCTGTTAATGGAGAAAAGGGGGAGGCTGATCCATCAAAAACCAGAGATAGCTTGGTTGGAGAGGAAGCTAGATATCAAGGAACAAAGTGAGGGAGGGAAGCCAAAAGAGGGGAGCTTAGAGATTGGACCCCGATGCCACACCCTGTCAAAAGCCTTAGATATGTCAAGAGCAACTACATATGACTCCCTAAAATCTTTCAGGGATGATAACCAGTCATTAGTGAGATAGGAAAGAATGTCACCGGTGTATCTTGCCTTACAGAAGCCATACCGGTGATCAGATAGAAGACTGTGATTTTTGAGGAGTTTAAGGATATGGGAGTTAAGGAGGGATTCAGAAACTTTGGAAATGAAAGATGTCAAAGCAACAGGATGATAGTTAGAGGGGTCAGAACAGTCATCCTTCTTAGGGATTGGGTGTATCAAAGCATGTTTCCAAGGAGAAGGAAAAGTTTTGGTTGTGGTTTCCTTTCTGATCTTTTCATGTCCTTCCTAACCTTCTTGTCAAATTTAAGCACTACAGGATCAGTATTATGAATTGGTGTATTATATCACATATTTTCAATTTCCATGTTATTGTTACTAAGTATAGATAATATTTGATGTTGATGGCATATCAGCTTATTTGACTTTAGCATGATCAATGACATGCTATTATTGTAAATTTTCCAAGAATTTGTCTCCAATATTCTGTTTTCTCTATGAATTAAAGCATTTTCAATCTGTTTCTTTTTAGTTAAAATATTTCATTATTGAACTTTACCATCTTTGAGAACTGCATGTTTTATTACTTCTTGTACCATCCTAATTGTGTTTTATAATTTTCTTTTATAGTAGTTTTGCTTCTAAAGAATTTTTAGGTGGGTTAGTAAATTACCAAGATTGTTCAAGGTTTTTCTGTAGTTATATTCCCTGTTATGTACTGTTGAAGTGAACCACTTATTTTTTGTTTTCCCATACTAAGAGTGCTACTTCCCTCTCCCATTGCTTTCTCTTTCCTTCATAGCTGTTATATATCTCAAAAGAACTGTTTGACTAGATCTTATCTTTCTTGTAAGTTTTGTCTCACTATCTACAGCAATATTAAGCTTGTCTTTCCCAATCCAGTCTCTAAACCTCTCCTTTCCATTTATTACAAATCCATCATAAGATAGATGTGTTACTCTCAGTCCTACTCTAATACAGTGTAATATTCCTGTGTTAGTAGTTGGGCTGAAATGCTCTCTTAGCCCCTTTATGTTTTCCTTTTTATGCCCATCGTATGCTTTCTTTCTTTCATACATACTTCCTTTGATCTATTCCATCTGGAGGAAACCTCACAGATTTCTTCATGGTTGAAAAGTTCCTGGCCTGCCAACCACTTGAACACTTGTTACATTTTTTTTGTGTATATGGGCAACCTCTCCACCCATATATGTACAAGTGAAATTTCATGCCATAGTTTCAAGGCCAAGATTTAATTAGGAGTAGGGGAAACATATATTGGTGATGATTGCCTTGACAGGACTTGTTATGCTCAGTTAGACTCCAGGCATTAAAGAGGGAGGAGGTATTACATAGTTCGTGCAGATGTTGCTGAGATTGCCTTAAACTGCTATTACTGGTAATAAATTTGTAAACATAATTGATAAATTATACATACAGATTAGTTTGATTGTGAAAGAGTATATCATAATAATCATAATGAAATGATAAACAATCCATTACTATGTAAGGTAGAAAAAAGATAAGTAAAAACATGCATGGTGACAGTACTTTCCGCTGTTATCTGTAATGTTGTTTGTGAATTTTATATGGCTATATCTTTTGTCTCATACTGAAAGTGTAAAAATATTTTTCCTGCAACTAGGAAAGAAAATTATAAGTGTATGTAAAGGAAGCTTTCCTGTGAGGTTAGAGAGTTTAAGTAATTCCTGTCTATATATCTCCATTATGAGTGTAACTCTTATTGATTGTTTATATCATGACTTTTTTTTCTGACATGGTAAGGGCAAAGCATGCCCTAATCAAAGACCATCTTGGGTTAAAGAAATGAAGTGAGTGGAAAAGCGAGTTGAAATTAATATGGGTTCTTCAGGTGTGTCTAAACCTGGCTCTTAAGGGTAAAAAGATTGTACAAAGAAGGAAAGACAAAAGGAGGAGGAGAATTCTAAGGCTTTTCTGTTCAAGAAGAGGAGGTATCATAACAGTCATTTCTTTAGTGGTTAGTCTCCACACAGAAACTGTGGAAAGCAGCAGTCAGCCATATGCCTTGCGTCCAAATCCTGGAGGCAGGGACACCTACAGACAGCTTTTTTTTATGTTGAAGGCTTCAGTCATGGACAAAAGTCCACATCAAGGCTGGGCCTTAATTGAAACATAGAGAGTTATGAAACGGAGAAAGAAAAGACAAAGGAATGTATTTATGAATTTTTGAAATGCAAAAAGTGGCCAAAATAAAACCTCAAGAAAAGAGAAAGGGTGGCAACAATGTTGCAGTGTACAGAAAGGGATGTTTGAAACGAGGTGATGCAAGGAGAATTAATGATAAGGAAGGCTTTTGATTTCACTAGTTGATAAAGAGGTGGAGGAAGAGCCACCCCAGATGGGTGAGTAGAACTCCATTCTAAAGTGTATAAAACCCTGTAGGTATGAAAAAGTGGCTAACAAGAAAAATAATTATGGCATCTATACAATGCCCCACAGCTGAGATGTTGATAATGGTGGTAATTTGAAAGTGAACTGATGGTAGAGATATAGGAAGAAATTGCATTTTAGCACAGTTGAACTTAACTAGGTTACTACTTCCCTATTCTAAGATGCTACAAGAGTTTGAATTGAGAGAGAATACATGTTCAGTATGAGAAAGAGAATGTGTTTTAGATGTTGACGGAAAGTAAATTGAAATATATGATCATCAGCATGAGTAGGAATAGGGTTCGAAGTAGGAGAGAAAAGATCATTAATTAGGAGAAGGAAGATAGTAGGTGATATTGATTAAGAGAAGGATGATAGTAGGTGATATAACAGAGCTCGTAAGACCACTACTGTTGGTATGATAGGAGGGAAAAGTTTCTCCATGAATGAGTACTGCAGTGGAACTGCAAGATAAGAAACAAATGTGTAAGGGAACAGAGAGAAACAGAAAAACCAAAGGAAGTGAGTATAGAAAGCAAAGACTCTGCCATAGTCTGTCAGATGCTTTTGAGATGTTGAGAGCTATGATAAACATTATATGAAAATACCTGAAAGAGGGGGACCAGAGGTGAGTCACATAGGATAGAAGATCACCTGTAGACTTATCACTTTCCAATCTCTGCTGGAGATTCAAAAGAAGGCAATGGGATTCTAAATGTTACAGAAAGTTAGAGTTAAGGAGAGTTTCAAATACTTTGGAGGGAGCAAAAGTGAGAGCAGTGGCACAATAGTTAGAGGGGATACAATGGTTTCCTTTCTTAGGGATGGACTGCTGCAAGGGAGGCTTCTAAGAGGAAGGAAAGTCAGGGTTTTTAGGCAAAGGTGAAATAGGTGAGCTAGGATTGGAGCAAGCACTGCAGCACACTCCTTTATGACTTGAGGAGGTATGCTTCTAGGCCATACACCTTACCATTCTGGAGCTGGTATAGTATGTAGAACACCCTGCATGAGGAAAATATACATGAAATAGTTTCCATGAGAGGAGATGGAGAAAGAATAGAAGCAGAATCATTCAAAGTTGAATTAAAGGAAAATATAGCAACAAAAATGTAGATTTATCTATTTCAGAGTTAGTTGTAGATTAATCCTGTAGGAAGAGAGCAGGAAGAGTTTAACTACAGAAGTTATTGGAGGTGGTTTTGGTAAAGACCAGGAAGGTTTGTCAGAAGTAGTAGTCAAATCAGCACACTTTCCTTTTATGAAGATATGCTTAATGCTACAGAGGACTGCTTTGTGTTGATCCCAAGAAGAAATGGATTTCAGGGGAAGGGAAGAGTTCCATGACTGAGAAGAGAAAGAGTTCATAAAAGAAGGGATGTAGGACTCCACCCTAGCCAAGATTACCTCGGTTATACATTTAGTACATGATAAAGCATCCTGGCAAACAAAGCAGCACCTGTCTCAGGGAAAATCAGGAAAGAAGCTGTGCAGGAATGTCCGCTGAAATCTCCCAAAGTGCCAAAGTTGGCATTCTGAGAGGTAGGCATTCTCAATGAGAAGCGATAGAAACTAGATCGTGGGTGGAGGACCAAAGGGGACTGAAATATTAGAGCTGTGGTGAGAGGGTTCAGAAGTAAGAAGAAATTGTATTGGAAGAGTGGCCCTGATAACTGGAAACTTGTAGTGGTTTGATAATCTGTCCCATATTATTAAGGAGGGAAAAAGAAAAGGTCTCGGCTCCATTGGGATCATCCGATCCTTGTGGTGTACATTGAAATCCCCTGCATAGAGGATTGTAGCACATGGATAGGAACATAGCTGTGTTTTGTAGCTGGAAGTCAACTAGTCAAATAATTGTAAAGGGTTTAAGGAAATGAGGGAACAGGAATGTACGAAACATAACAACATAGTATTCTCTTTCGTCAATCTTAAAAATAACATTTTCCATGCCTACAGCCTTCATTAATTCTTTTATCTGTATATCTTTGATTGCTCTCCTTTCTTTTATTGTTGGAATATGGCATGTATCCAGTACAAAAGTCATCTGTGTACATTTATGTTTGTCCCACTTCTCTCTAGCCTTAGACTAGTCCACTAGCAGTTTGTACATGTCCCTGTCTCTTGCTCTTCATGTAAGCTGCATTTTTGCTTTCATGTATTGATCTTGAATTCTCTGCACCTTACTAAACCTCCCATCATTCACTCCTTTTATTTTCTTGGTAATTTTCTTTTGAAAAGAATATTTGGTATTTTCTTTATCTTTTCATATATTTTTAAGTCCATGTTTCATTTATGTACCCAGATCTCTGTTCCTCTGCTTTAGTCAGTACCTTTTGTATGTCTTCTTTAGCCCCAGAATTATATCCTTTTCTTTGTTCTCTGTTGCCTTCAACATTCTCTGATCTTTGTGTTAAGAGCTATGCTATTGATTGATCTCTCTCAAGGTCTCCCAGAGAAGACCCTTTGCCTCTTCTCTTTGCCTATTACCAGCAGAAAATGTGCCCTACTTTCTCAGTTTTCTTTTGTTTTATCTTGAGCCAGTTTCTATTTATAATAATCATATTCTCCCATTGTATTCTTCATTTACCTGATTTTTTCACCCATGTGCTTTAACTTTTGATTTTACTCTTGTTATTTCATGATGATACTCTGTTAGGTCCAGTATCTATTTGACCCCAAAGGACTCATCCATTTCATCCTTCACTTTTCTTCTGTGTTTTCCCCTCAGTTGTAGTACCCTCAAAATCCCATTCATTGAGCCCAATTTTTGCTCTTTTGTTGACAGTTTTATGTAAAGGTCATTTTCCTTGCCATGCTCAATTTCTGTTTAGGCTATATAGTCATAAACCGTTTGGTTTAAGTTGCATCAGTATGCATTGGTGAAGTCCGGCCTTTGTCATTGACAGCTAATGTAGTTACTTAATAGCAACAAGGATATATTTAAATTATTACCCTTATATTTTTTCATAGATTTCTTATTACCCCAAATCTCAGTTCTTTGCATTATTACTTTGTTAATTATTATAATAGGATGACCAAAATGAATATCAGCATCTCACATCAGTTATTTGGTTGATAATAACCTTCCTTGCAGCAGGTGTTTTCTTTACCCCTCAGTCTCCCACAATGAACTATTGCCTCTTTAGAATTGCTCTTTATTTTTCTTGCACCAATGGGCTTAGGAAAATTAAAGGTATGCTCTTTCTCTCTCTCTCTCTATCTCTCTCTCAGTACATCAAGCAAGAAGTGTGGTGAGCACTTCACACTAACCTCACCATTCCAGCTAAATCTCATCATAAGTACTCATAGGTAGGTAGGTACTCTCAAGGCTGAAAAGACTCCATTTGTATAGCTTAGAAAGATGAAGAGAAAAATGTATGATAATCTATGCCTGGCAATGGATTGAAGGTATAAAGAATATTGTGTTAAACCTGAAAGCCTCTCAGCAGGGAACATACAAAGTTGTTAAGTCTTCAAGAATACCATAGACCATGCCAAAAATGAATGGGACAAAAATATATAAAATTCCAATCAGGAAGCTAGAATGATTATTCATTGTACTGTTTGGAAAAATGCATGGAACAACTACAGAAACAATTAAGAGAAAACTTGACATTTGGTTGAAATTATTCCCTAAATGAGCCAAGAATTGATAGTTATGTAATGCATGAGGCAGCAGACATGCAGTACTGTGTGGTAAGTGCTTCATGTTAGCCATTCCATTTTGGTGTAATGTAATCATAAGTACTCTCTCTCTCTCTCTCTCTCTCTCTCTCTCTCTCTCTCTCTCTCTCTCTCTCTTTTCGTCTTAACACTTCCTCCTCATATTGGGGTGTGTTGCTCATCTACAGACAACACAGTCTTTGAAAGAGTTTTTCTTTATTAATGAAAAGTTTTACCTTACAAATTTTGTATGATTTCCTTTGTTATACTATATAAGTTTTCCTTTTTGTTTTCAGTGCAGGGGTCAGGTTCTTGAAAGTTTTGGCAAAGCTCAAATGGGCTAGTTACTGTAACACAAGTGTCCCAAAACTGTTTATGGAAAACGTTAGGAGAAATCCAAATAAAGTAGCACTCATATTTGAAGGCCTTGAATGGACATTTTCTCAGGTTAGTGGCATTATGTTTAAGTTTAAACACCATTGATTTACTTTGCAAAATAGAACTTTCATCATTTGAATTTGCAGTTCTTTATTACAGTTTTATTCTTAGTATATTGGTCATAAAAAAATATGTAAAATATGTGTATTTACTCATTTTCTTTACCATAGGAACTGTCATGAAATGCATTTTAGCATATTACAAGATGGTGCAAGCTTCAAAAAACACAGCCTTTGTAAACAATGAGATTGTATATGTAAGTATAATATTATTTACCTTATGTATTCCTATATCCTGTGTATTATACATAGAGTTTATCAAACCCTTATAACTTCACAGTAAGAATTTTAATTTGAGATTATGACTAGATTTCTTGTGTATCTGTAAAGTATGTAGTATACTGGGGTCAACATGCTGTCAGTGGAATGAACTGGGTTATGTGAAGTGTCTGGAGTAAACCATGGAAAGGTCTGTTGGGCCTGGTTGTTAATAGGGAGCTGTGGTTTCACTGCAGTACACATGACAACTGGAGAATGGATGTGAACAGATGCAGCCTTTCTTCATCTTAGCCTTGCTAATGTGGGAAATGGTGATCATGTTTGAAAAAAAATCTGTAATGTTAGCAAGGTAACAAGTCTCCTGCAAGGATACTGGATATGTATTTCCTGTGCAAGTATTAAGGTTTAAGGTTAATGGCTGAGGACATGTTCTTTAAATGGATTCCCATCAGAAAAGCATGTGACTGTGGGTTTAAGCAGGATGTTTGCAGCTTAACGTGACAAGATATGCATGTTCATGTGGCTGAATGGATTGAGGGAAATGATTGAGAATGTAAAAAGATTGATTTTTTGTTCATTTCAGATTGATGATTTAGATGCAAAGTTAAGGGATAGTGGAACATATGAAGACAATTGAATGAGCTTTTTGTAATCAGGCATGTTAGATGGTACAGACAACTTTGCAAAGGGGATGTTCAAATTTTTATGAAAAATGAATGGCATATATATTATTATTTATTATTTTATTATACTTGATCACTGTTTCCCGCATCAGTGAGGTAGCTTCCGGAAACAGATGAAGAAAGATCCATTCACTCACATACACACATATATACATACATGCACATATATGCACAATACATACGTATACTTACCAACATATACATATATACATACATATACATAAACATGCATATACACATATATACATGTACATATTCATACTTGCTCGCCTCTATCCATTCCTGACGCCACCCCGCCCCGCAGGAAATAGCATCGTTACCCCTGTGTTAGCGAGGTTGTGCCAGGAAATAGACAAAAAAGGCCACAATTCGCTCAATCTCTAGCTGTCATGTGTAATGCACTGAAATCACAGCACCCTATCCACATCCAGGCCCTACAGAACTTTCCATGGTTTACCCCAGAGGTTTCACATGCCCTGGTTCAGTCCATTGACAGCACGTCAACCCCGGTATACCACATCGTTCCATTTCACTCTATTCTGTGCACTTAGTCGTGGATGGTGGGATCTAGTTTCTGTGCATTATAAATGAAAGGAAAAGTTTGGATATGTGCAATTGATCCTGAGACTAACTCACTAAGGGAGGAAAGGCAATCAGGTATGAAAATAATATAAAAATAAAAAACAACAAAAATAACTAAATATTCAATCAAGCTAATCTATATATACAGCATTTCGGTTTGAGTAATTACAACAACATCTCTTCTCCTACACCATTTTTGACCGTTCATCAGCAACTAATAGAGATAAGTACCTGAATCTAAACAAATAATCATAAAATTTCACAAAACTTTTGTATGAATTCAACATGTTTACTTAACTATCATAACCATAAGTTTTATTTTCTAAAAATACTAACCACATTTGGGGAAATCTTGATGGATATTGGAACTGAGGGTTTAAACCGTCTCAAACGGCTATCTCTAATTTCACGGCACTTTTCTTCGAAGTCTGTGTCCATCTCTGCCTTTATATATGCATAAGCTGTGTCCCGTAATGTGCAAGCACGATGCCGGATTATCTTATCTGAAAAAAAAAAAGATATTCCAATGTGAAATTTCTATATGTAAAGAAAAAAAGTCAAGGATGCTGTCCATACAGACAAAGAATGGCAAACAACTAAACAAATATCTAAAACATAATAAAGTTAAAGGATCTGAAAATTTTTTCATAAACCTTCTACTACTCTTACTCTAACCATGTCCCATATCTGCTTCCCTGTAAAAATAACTCATAACTCCTTTCAGACTCCTCCTATCCTAATTAATGTTTCTATCAGTCTCTCACTTAATTCACTACTCTCAAATGCTATCTAATATTCTTAAAACTGATATTTCTTGAAAACAACATTTCATTTCAGCAATACCTCCATTAACTTCATACCAATTCCATTTCCATCTATTTCATTAAACAGACTTATCTTCTTCCATTTTAACAGTCTTTGAAAACACTGGCTTCATGTTCTACCACCTACTCTTTCTTTGTTTAGTGGCTTATACAACCCTCCGCACACAGTGTATTAGTGAATACAGTTACCAAACAAAGTTTTCAACTAAATACCTCGCCAAATCCTCATACAAAAGATACTTGACACCATCCTATTCAGTTATGAAATTGTTTTTTTTTTGACAATTCAATGGCTGGCCATTAAGCCAAAGTTACTCAAAGGCTTCCCTTCCAAAATCCTCAAGCTCTACAATGGAGTTTCCTAAGTAGCAGTTTTTCTTTGACCCTCTTAAAGCTCTTCTTGCATAACCTCACATCACCTCCTCCAGACAACAGTGTCAAAATCCTTTCACAAGCAGATAAATTCAAAAGCACAACAAAGAACAATGATGATACCAAAGCAACAACAAACATGAAACACAACATCACACAATTAAAACACTAGTTCATATGAAACAATGTCTGCCTCACCACAGAGACCAGCCATCACCTTCTTAACCCAACAATCGTGAATTCAACCTGCACCCTCCCATCTCCCTTGAATGGTCAACCATTCCTACACGAGCAGTAGTAGTACCGGCCCCTCCCACGACTGTCCCCTCTCTGTCAGACCTTCCTCTTTTTCTATTCACTATACCAACATTCGTGGTCTCTCTAGTAACCTCGCCTCAGTTGAACACCATCT
>JAYMFT010286606.1:0-10417 GCA_038088735.1 Panulirus argus | reverse complement strand
TTCCGTGGTTTACCCCAGACGCTTCATATGTCCTGGTTCAGCCCATTGACAGCACGTCGACCCCGGTATACCACATCATTCCATTTTTGCTTTCCGAGATAATGTTCTCTCCTTCCACACATTCTTCATCGCTCCCAGAACCTTCGCCCTCTCCCCCACCCTATGACTCACTTCTGCTTCTATGGTTCCATTTCCTGCCAAGTCCACTCCCAGATATGTAAAACACCTCACTTCCTCCAATTTTCCCCATTCAAACTCACTCCCTTGCTAACTCGACCCTCAACCCTACTGAACCTAATAACCTTGCTCTTATTCACATCTATTCTCAGCTTTCTCCTTTCACACACTTTTCCAAACTCAGTCACCAACTTCTGCCTTCTGTTTCCCCTTTTAGAAATTGAAATACAAGAAGGGGAGGGTTTCCAGCCCCCCGCTCCCGCCCCTTTAGTTGCCTTCTATGACATGCTGGGAATACATGGGAAGTATTCTTTCTCCCCTAATTAAGCTGAATGATATTCACCTGTGCAATGCAGACTACAGACAATATACAATATGGTTATATTCTAAACTGCACATTACAGGTCTATGTTGCCAAAGACTAAAAGCTGACTTTCTAGAACACTCCAGAGATTTTGGGTCACATGGGGCATATGTAAGACACACAAACAAGTTTGCTTTCAACCCTCACACAGTATAACATGACTTTCAAGATATGAATAACTAGTATCGAAAGACTCACCCAAAATATCTCCCTGAGTCACAGCATTAAGAAAAGATAAGGAGGCACAATCAACACCATTGTAGGCATCTACTGGATCCAGAGATTTGAGTAAATCTCGTACATGGCGTACATGGATTCTGGCCTCTCGTACAGTGTAAGGATCCTCCTGAACCTTTATTACTGATCCTTCCTGGAAGAGACAAAATAAGTTAAAAACCTATCAACGATAGGAAAAGATAAATAAGAGAAACTGCTCTGTTTCAGTGCTTACATTTTATAATTTTTTTACCATATTCACTACAAAATATAAATCAATACTGTCATTTGACACTACAACTAGGCAATCTGAGGTATGTAAAACTTCCAATAGCACTTTAAAAAATGTGAGATTAGCATTTTCATGGTGAGAATCCTGAAAATGGTGATACTACAAATATCTATCTACCTACCTATATCTCTAACACCTGTTCCAATTGGAACTCCCTCAAAGGGGTGGCCACGGCAACACAGTCTCCACAACTAAAGAACTCCAGAGCTGCTTCTTAGCCTTTAGTACCTTAACCTTAAGAGGCTACTGGCAGAGGACAACTCTAGTGCAGTGTTTGCACAGGCTCCTACCTAATGTTCCTAATGACTACTACTATCTAATGCTCCTACTTACTACTACTGCCTAATGTTTCTACCTAATGCTCCAGCCTAAATGTCCCTACCTATTACTTCTATCTACTGCTCCAACCATTTTGCCAAAAGGCAGGGCTTGCACATAGCGCTCACCGCAGGAAAATCTAGAGTTACGAAGAATAAGCTGTGCGAGTCAGGTGTTACAAATAACAAGAAGAGATTGTATGTTGCAAACAGAATGCCAGTAGTCTACATGTTAGTGAGGCAGAAAGAAAAAACAGCTACCTGGGTCAGAGGAGTGCAAAATGACAACCACTAAAGTGTTGGCTCACTATGCAGATGTCATTAATAAAGCAGCATACATGTTATGTTTTTTCTGTTTCAGTCTATATTTCTTTTTCTATCTAAAATTTACCATAATCCACATTTTCTTTCTAAATATCTATCCAAAGTGCTGTTGCTCAAGCTAATATCACTTTTGTGAAGTGATAAGTCAATCACATATGCCTGGCCTTATCATATACATGCTGGAATTCATATATGTACCAAGGTCTTAGCACTTTTCTACAGAATCTTGTCTTTACATCCCTTTACACATTAATATCATTAATATATCTTTCCACCATCAATCTAGTCTTCTGCTGCAGTATGTTTATGTACACTTACTACGTACACATCCATTGGAAGTGAAAAGATTAATCTTTAACACCGTCCTGATGCAAACTCTGATATATGGATCAGAAAGTTGGGTGCTGACAACAGCAGAAAGAAGCAGGATCCAGGCAGCAGAAATGAGACCACTGAGAGCCATGGTTGAAAGGATGAGGAAGGAAAGAGTAAGAAATGAAGATGTAACAGAAAGGATCAGCATTTGTCTGGTACTGAACAAAATAGATGCAACTCAGTTAAGATGATTTGGAAATCTGGAAAGAATGGAATCGGAAAAAGTTGCAAGAGGGTGTTGATAGTGAATGCCAGATGGGAGAAGACCAAGAGGAAGACCAAGAAAGAGATGGAAAGAAACAGGTGAAGAAGTCCTCAGTGGATATGGCTTGATGAACATAAAATGTCTGAGGGAGGTGATCTTCCAAGATAGAGCCAGATAGATGAACATGCTAATACCAATGACAGGATTAGCCTACACTGGAAACTGAAGTAAGAAGTAAGTAAGTAACTCTTCTACCCAAAACGTCATGTAGAACCTTAGTATTCTAAATTTTTATTTCAACACCCATTCTTTTCATATTACTGTACCTCCCACTGACTTTCTTTTTCCTCTTCACCATTATGTGAATTCTATACCAACTTTTTCAAAATTATGTATCAACATCTTTAACTATGCTAAATATTCCATGGATATAAAAACTGTTTTACTAGCTTATCATATTTCTATCACAGCTCCCCTCACTTAATGGTTCACAAATCAACCAATATCTTTCTCAAGGCTTCAACAAACTGTTTAACCTTTTAAAAAAATTCCCTAAAATTCTAATTTCTAATTAATTATCAGTGAAAATACTTTCAAATCACATTTCTCTTATGACTTCTCCATCTGTCCATCCATATATTTTTCTCTTTTTAATTTCAATTTTTCAAATACTAAGCAATGACCATATTTTCAAGAGTATTCATGTAATTTTTCTATTCCTACAAGTTTTCTAAGATTCCTTCACTAATTCAATTAATTTCTACAAGTTCAACTACTAACACCTATTGATCTGCATAAACCAGTACCCATTCTCATCAGTCACAGCACTCAATATTGTCAATGAATTTTGAGAACCCAATGGATATCCATACATTACTGACCCCATGAGGGTGCTGTGTATGAGTTCTGAGTCAAAATCCAGTGTAAGACCCAGTATTTGAACGATCTGACACAAGCAGTTGTCATTCTGATTATATTAATGGATTTTCTAAATATACATGTTTCCCAAAAATTTAATAAATGTACAGTCAGCAAAAAGAGTATTGCTAACCATGCTGCGATTTACATTTCAAAACACATGACAGAAACTTTTGATAATATTCTCCTAAGCTTGTCTATGTTACCTCCTGAATGATCTGATTCAGCAACAGCTTTAAGTTGAAGAGGGGAGAGGAGAAATTAGGCATGTTTTTAAAAACTATCCAATGTTAGCTGTGTGGCCTGCCTTTTTCTCTCCATAAATTTCTTTATCGGCATATGAAGAGTGTAATAACTCTATAAAACACCAGGGTACATTCACAGTCAGTATCCATGTCATGAGGGACACAGCCTTGTCTAAACAGTCAAACGTTTCTGCTAAACTCCTGTTTGTGAATCTGCTCATGGTAGGGTATGGAATAATACTGGTATCTTGCCTCCCCTCTTGGAGTTTCTCTGCCTCTGCTGGCTGGTAGGAGTCAAAGTGTTGGCCAACCATTCCTGCCAAGGTGACCATTAAGAGGTGAAATATGATTCCTAGGAGGCAGAATATGGTTCCAAATGATTTTTCCACCACATGTGTGATGGAAAGCTAGTACTGTTTTGCTTCAACTTCATTATATAAAGCACCATGACTGTAAAATCTCACATTCTCCATAAATATTTCATTATAGAAAGAATATTCAAATTGATGGAACTGAAAATGACATATTTTTCAAATCTGTGTGACTGATGCAAGACCCTTAATGTCATTATAAGAGTTTGTAACTTAATTTTCAAGTGTTGTTGGAGCAAAATGTCTCTCTATGAGGGGCCCCTCTGTACAACAGTGAAAGAACATTTGGAAAATCTGGGAGAGTTTAAAACTAAAACAAAAAAGCTATCCAATGTGAAGTGTGTACTCTGCCTTTTTCTCTTTTCATAAATTTCTTTATAGGCATATGAAGTATACGTAATCATTTTAAGAGATCACCTAGGAACATCCGCAGTCAGTATCTACATCATTAATGAGGGCCAAGGCTTTGTCTAAATAGTCAAACATTTCTGCTGTGCCCTTAGTTTTCAATCTACTTGTACTAAGGGATGTATTGATACTGATATCCTACCTCCTAGAATTTCTTTGCCTCTGTCAGTTCAGTATGAGCCAATGCATCAATCAGCCATTCCTGCCACGGTGGCTATTAAGAGATGGAAAATGATTCCAAACAATTTTCCCTATGCTAGCTTTAACATAATTATAAAAGGTATTATGACTGAAAAGCCTTACAATATCCTTAAATATTTCATCTTTAATCGTAAAGGATGTTTAAATCAGTAAATTGAAAAGAATTTTTCTTTATTCAAATCTGTAGTCATTGCGAGACTCTTAGCACTGCTATAAAGGTTTGTAACCAAATTTTCAAGTGTTGTCACAGTGAAAAGTCACTCAATGAGCTGTCACTGAAAGATGGCCCATGGCAAACAACAATTACAGAATATTAGGAAAATCTGGCAATTCTGAAATTCACATTTCAGAACAAAAACAATGAAGCTATGGCACCACTAAATCACCTTATTTCATTTGTGTTTCACATGTTTTCATTATTTCTTCATTTCATTGAATCTAAAGGTTCGCTGACAAATGGAATGGCTGCTACAACCAAATATGACTTCAAGTTCAATTCTTATATACATGCTTCAAATCTAAATTCATATCTGTTATGCATTTATGGTCATTCAAAATAGTACAAAAAAGGTGTTTTTGGAAACAAATGAAAAATGGAAGACAATGAGGGGTGACTGTGTTTCAAAAATGCAGGGACGAATAATTGTGTAATATGCAATGACTATGGCATTTGCAAAAGATTTGGCAAGTGACATTTTGTTTATAAATCTAAACTATTTAACTCTGCCTGCATGTGGTTATACCACAAGTGAAAAGTCACTTTCAGCAAGGTCGTATCACTGTCAACAGAAAATAAAGAAATATAATCTTGTCGAGAAACTTTTCATTCAAAAGGAGTTCACGATTTCCAAGGTACGGATAAAGGTGCAGCCTTGAATCTGTAGGAACCCTGAACAAAGGATATTAGGGTTACATAAGTGATACCAACAAATACTCTGGGTTACAGACTAAAACAGTAAACATTCAAAAGTATTTGACAATTTTTTGAGAAATCTACAATATTAGAGAAAAAACAGAGCCACCTCTCACTAATTTACCTTTAGGCCATCAATACTTTTCAGCTCAGCAAAATTATCCAGGGTTTGGCCATTTAGGTGTAAGGAAAAGCAGGTGCGGTGGCAGGTGTCTTCCCGGTCCATCAGAAGCTGGTGAATCTCATACACTAATTCCATGCTGCTGACCTGATGAACAAAACAAGAATTATGATGACCTAACATATGATGGGCTATGATATAATGCAGCAAAATACGAAATGCTAAATTCAGTTATCAAAGTGCTTAGAGAATATAAATGTTGGGCACCCTCTTTAAAGCACAAAAACATAAAAGTGAATATGGACAATATAAATACACTGTAGGTTCTTCATTATCAGTCATGTTGACCTGAGATTATGCCTGGCAAGATGATTTTGTAGAAATCAAAGAACAACTCCTCCATTAGAGCATATTTCCCACACACACGCACACACACAAGAGAGAGAGAGAGAGAGAGAGAGAGAGAGAGAGAGAGAGAGAGAGAGAGAGAGAGAGACCCGTAAATGAAACAGGGCTCAGCAATACCGCAGACTTGGCGCTGGGGCAGCGCTCTCCCCCAAAATTAAACACCCCTTAGGGGGATTTCCTCCCCGCTATTCGCGTGCTCTGGGGAGTAGACGCAACTCAGGGAGAATGATGATGATGATGATGATGATGACGGGGAGGAGGGGGAGGGGGAGAAGATAGAGGAGGGTTGACGGTGTGGGAAAAACGGTGAAAAGGGAAAACGTGTGGTCCCTCGGAGAAGTGGGTGAGGGGTGCCCGCTGGCACCGGCCGAGAGTCTTGGACACGGTAATTAACCCAACCTTGCCATCAGAGGGGATGCGATGTGCTTATCTACACTACACCATCACATCATCACTACACCACCACCACCAATAACTACCACAAGATCTACCACACCAGCGTCGCACCACCTCGCTGACCCTCTGACCTTTGACACGGTGCTTCCGGGTCATTCGCCTCAAAAGGCCGGGCTATTAGACCCAAATGATAGTCCCGCCTCGTTCAAAACGGTTCCTCTTTATTACCGTGTAAAATCCAAAGTACTTTCCTGCATATGGCAGACGGGTTCCCATGCAAAACAGGCATCACTACGCTTGCTATGGAACCAACGCTATCACAGACGATTGCAATACGTAAAAAAAAAAAAGGTATCTACTTTTAAAAACCAGGTTAGCATTGAAGAAACGAACTGTAGTCCTCAAATGTAAAAAAAAAAAAAAATATTTCGCTGTACCGGCTTCCTGTAAACAAGTCGAACGATCTTTTATAGAACAGGAAAATTACGTAAATCATCACAAACGCCGGCCTCCGTTTTGCAGACCGATCAATTCCGACTAGCCTGTCGTAAACTGCCGTTACACAATTCCGGTAACGTACTGGATGGAGCAACGGATGGGTAAGAAACCAGTCGGGTCGAAAAGGCTTTGGACACTAGTAGCCAACGGGCAACAGAAAACCAATGTGGAGGGCAGTGACGCGTACACACACACGTAAATAAGTACTTTTACAGTGCAACGGAGGCTGACGAATGGAAGAGAACGACTGAGGACATGGTTAACGTAGAGGGCATATGTAAATCTCAGACTTCGTACGATAGCAGAGAATGCTCAAGAGATGGGGGCGCCCCCCCCCCAGGTGTATTACACTCCCTCCCACGTGCTGCACAGACAGGTACTAATTACACACACGTCTCCTTCAAAGCAGTGGTGGGGACTCACCAGCCTAAGCCAAGGCCCCTTTCTCTCTCTCTCTCTCTCCTCACCCTGGGGCCAACCAACACACACACACACACACACGAACCTCCTGTTCTACAGTAGCGCGATCCGCGTCCCTCCCACACGGGTAGCACAGACACACACACACGCACGCACAACCCGCCGTTACGGAGGGAACCAGAGTCTCTCCCCAGACGCGGCCGACACGAGACACAACGGGGCATCACCAGCGATGGAAGGACGAGTGTCCGCGGAGGACAAGGGACCGACAAACCGCCGGTCGAGAGATGTGGTCTCAGGCGTCCCCGTCTTGAGAAGCGCAGACAGCAACAGACTTGTGGATCCCTCTTGGCCACAGAACCCCAGCTGTGGACGGAGCGACGAGCGGCTGCCATCCGTCAGATCCAGGATACTGCAAGGTTCGCTAACCAATGTTTTGCACAGTTTTTTCGACGTCTGTGTTGCATACGCGCACGCGCCTATGAACGCCGGGGACGGGGCTTCGTTACCACAGGCAGAACACGAGGGGCTTGCGTGTACGTACTAAAACAAGGTACGTAGTAGAGCCAGAGAGCACATAAAATGGAATCCCTGAGTCAGATCTCTGTAAAGATAAGCTGTAATGAGACATAATCCGCTAAAGCTTCATGCTGGAGATCACTGCTATACATTTCATAATCCCAGATAAATAAAATACATATTTCAGACGACGTATTAACCGCTCAAGAGGATGGGAAGCGCTTGCCGAGTCCATATATATATTTATATAACGGCATCGCATCGAGACGCAACAGTCTAAGGGGAAAGTAAGCACACAGGGGAAGGACGGAGAACAGGAGACCTTAACGTAGGTTCACGACGCAGGGATCTATCCGTTGTCGCGACGGGAGGGAGAGAGCACGGGAAACGGCAGCCACGCACCGACGGACGGACGGACGGACAGACGGGTGTGAGGCTGGGTGATACCAAAGGTCGCTACCCAAGTGGAATGATCGAGAGAGAGAGAGAGAGAGAGAGAGAGAGAGAGAATGGGGGGTGATTTTTTTTCCCCAAGGTGGGGCGTAGCCTGAGGAGGAGAGGGGGTAGGTAGTGGTGGTGGAGGGGGGAGGGGGTGTGGGGTGGCTCCGAGGAGGCTTGGCTCTGCTAGCCTGGCGCCCTGGCCAGCCAGCCAGCCAGCCCCCCTCCCCTCCCCTCCCCTCCTCCCCATGAGGGGAGGGGAGAGGGGAGGGAGGGGGGGGGGGAAACGTGTGGCGGTGAGGTAAGGCAGGAGGCACGCTCGACCCTCCCTCCCCCTCTCCTCATGTGACTCACACACCAACTTTGTTTTCCCCTCGCCCCTCCCCTCCCCAAGCCACACACCACCTCCCCTCCCCAACAGTCTTGTTTACCAACGGTGGGTCAGTTTATTGGCCGCACCGGCTAAATGCCTTGGGCGTGAGGCCACGACGCCGGACAAAAAAGACACCTTGACACAGTAAAATTTGGGCGGGGGGGAAGGGGGCTCCTCTTGGTGGCCCCAAACGCCTGATCGTGGCACAGAACTGAAAGAAAAAGGGGAAAAAAGATAGTTTTATGAGGCTTTAGAGAGATAACATAACCCATATGTACTGGTCTGAGTGTGTTACCTTAATAATGAGGTCCAACAGTGAGAAAGACGATGGGAAAACCACAGAAGACCTGATGGTCTATTGACGAGGTTATCATCTGCCCGGAGGACAGCGCACGGGGAAGCCACGTCACAGAAGACCCCGCTGGTCTGTGACGAGGTCATCCAACACACCACACCCACAGCAGAGGGCCCCGCAGCGCTCTGCCACAAGTGGCTGGGTAACGTGGCCGACCTGGGGGTGTGACTCACGGAAAGCCTGGCCCTGCGCGCGGAGTACCCTCAAAACATTCCTGCCGCATACCGGGCTTCTAACATCACGTTTTCCGTTCTGATTCGTCGGCGAGGGTTTTCCCCCACGCACACACCACACCACACCACCACTTGGGAGAGACGACGACTCAAAATGGCCAGAGGTCCCTGAAGCGCTCCGACATCGACTCAGATATCAAGAACCATCGGCTTCACTGCTAAACGGCCTTTACTACATATATATTCTCTCTCATCAGGCGCAACACACACGGTAACCCAACCCGGAATGCCTTTGTTCGGAGAGCTACGGGTCGTCGACGGGTCGCGCATGTAGGCTATAGTCTCCGACCTGAGGAAGCCAAGATTTATTTTGCCTTTTCCCCACATCTGGTCTCTATTACTAACCCCTGCGACTCGACGGAACGACTTACTGGGGCTATGTGGGCGCGCCCCTTGTTGCCCCCATTAGTGAAAAGGGTTGAGTAAAGGTCAAAAAGGCCGGGCGGGTCACACACTCGAGGGCTGTCGTGTGTCGTCGAAGTGTAACGCCTCGGCAAAACAAGAGTTATATATATATATATACGAGTACTTCCTACACGTGATCCAAATGTGCTGCTTCCCGATTTCTGTGTGTGGAGACAGCCACTCGAGGATTAACCGTTACGATGCCTTCTTCTTCTTCTTCTTCTTCTCCTTCCTCTTCTTCTTCTCCTTCCTCTTCTTCTTCTTCCCTCGAAGAGCCAAGCTGCGGAATTCACTTCATAAACTTGCGGAGCCGTGATTAATTTCTGCTCTCTTTATATTCTACTCTCTTTTCCTTCACCCGAGATAGCCTAAACTGGGGAGGGCAACGTCCACGTCATGTCGGTAAAAAAAAGAAATGTAATCTGAAAACCGTGAAGCAGTACGCCAATCTAAATACCGGTAAAAAGCTCGTACTACAGCTATTTTTTTCTTACAAGAATTCTCTTGTCGACACAAACTCTCTCTCTCTCTCTCTCTATCGCCGTAACTGCTCTCTCAAATCATACAGGCAAGCAAAGGCGTCTTGTCTCCTCTGGCTGGACCCCCCCCCATCCACCCCTCCCCAACACACACCCCCCCCCTCCAGCCCAACCCCAACCAGGGAGCCGCAAGCCAAAAGCAAGTCTCTTGCGTCTGAATTTACATAAACAAGTTTATATATTTTTTTTTCCTTCCCGGGGAGGGAGGAAGGAGGTGGGGGGGTTCACGGTGGTCTGGTGTGTGTGTGTCTCTCTCAGGTGGAGCTATAGGTCCCATGTACTGAGAGAGAGAGAGAGAGAGAGAGAGAGAGAGAGAGAGAGAGAGAGAGACTGAGAGACTGTCCAGTTTTGGGGTAGACCCTCCTCGCTTGCTTCTGTGGTCATAA
>JAYMFT010286595.1:0-10417 GCA_038088735.1 Panulirus argus | reverse complement strand
TATATATATATATATATATATATATATATATATATATATATATATATATATATGTATTTTTTATGCTTATTTGCAGTTCCCAACATAGTGAGGGCTCTTTTATAGGGCTCTTGCAATTTCAAGGCTACATTACATTCAGTATCAGGGAAATGATGGACTCTTGTGGATTGCTAAGTTCCTTGATGTGTTTGTTCCCCTTTTTGTCTTTTGACAGTGATACACTTTTGTAAAGGAGACTTCTCATTTGCAGTGTAACCACGTGCAGGTGGAGTTCGGCAATACCCTGTGTTTCTGTTTATATATATATATGCATTTAAGTGTGTGTGTATTTTTTGAAGGATTAGTAAGTTCTGCCATGTGTGCAGTAGAAGCTATATTCTTTGACTGATAAGCATCTTAGTTAAAACTCATTTCACCCAGAAAAGATTTGATTTGGTACACATAGTTTTCCACATAAAGAAAATTAAATACATGTATTTTGACAGTGGGGAAGGTTGAGTTTCTCCCATTAATTCTTTTGTTATTAATTTTTTATATAATAGTTTATAGATTATTATCTGAACTCTGCTGTCTACCTCAATTATAATTAGACACAAAACCAGAAATGAATCATGCCTTTGTATTGATATATTCCCTATTTATTAGCTCCCCTTCTCAGAATTTTTGGTAAAGTGTTATTGAATTTCTTAATAACTGGTTTCTTGCATGCATTAAGGTTATTATCATAAAGGTCTGAAGTAAAGTAATAGTGATAATCCTATTTGGTCATGTACTTACAAAATATTATATTGAATAATGTAAGCTTTTATATATAATCTGTTGATTGACCTTAAAAGACTTGTTCATCATAAAGATGAAGTTATTGATTTGTAAATTTCAGAAGGCAAAGCTGCTATTCTAAGCTGTGACTAACTTAGGCTTTTAATTTCCACATCCTAGTCCGTTCATTATTGAAGGCAATGTTTTCATTGGTTTAGATTTATTATAAGCAAAATTAAATGTGACATTATAACCATAGTTGACATGGTCTGAAGAAAAAAGGAATGTGGATTGTACAGTTTACTTGCCGAATCAACTGTTATCAGTAAGAGCACAATTTGTAGACAGTCTGTCGAAATGAAGCTTTTCCTATCTGTCTAGCACTTGAAGAGTAAGTGCCAGAACTGAATGTGGTGACTTGTTATTTTACAAGTCTTTTTGAGTAATGAGAATATGATTATTTGATATTTGCAACTTTGTTATGCACAGGAAATTAGAATATTCATGCACTTAATACCTCTGTCATCCAGTTATTCATTGTGTTATATGCCATTGGAAATGTTGAATGACTTGTCCTCTATCCACTTACTTTCTTCTTGCTAAGTCTGTTGTGAAAATGAAATTTTTTTATCTTTACACCCTGCTTGTTGTTCTAATACATGATAGGCTGTTTTCTTTAAAGGTAAAGAATTTGCTCCAGTAGGGTTTTTGATGACAGATTTTACAGGGCCAAGGAATGTGAATATTGCTCATTAACATTATGCCACCTAGACTTAAAATTATGTGCACTCCTACCTACTGTTTTTGTATCATCCAGATGATTTGATGTTAGAGTATGGATGATTGGTATGAATTCATAGATGTAGTGAAACTTACAGTTTATGAATTGAACATTCATATTTTTACAAAAACTAAATAATGTTATCAACTTTCTGTTCAAAGTTCGATTAAGAAGTCTTGTACAGGTTGTACCTCTTTAATCTGGCAACCATGGGACCTGGCCATTGCTTGACCACAAAAAATGCTAGAAAACAGAAATTGACCTCTAAGAGAAACCCCTATGTAAACGTATGCCCAGCCCCTAGTCTTGCCTGCTCATTCCACATACATATTTATGTGTTATCAAAGGTAGAACAAAGCTTAAAATAGGAAATAATATAACCATTAACACATCCAAACAAGATCTTTATTGTTACATCAGAAGTACATCAGGGTCAGCAGAGTGAACAATCTTACCAATTACCATCAGCTTGGTTTTATGTATTCCTGTAGCATTACTGCGGCCAAGAATTGTTACCCTATCTTTGGAATCCTTACCCCCAGATGGAGACTCCTCAATATCTTGGGCAGGAGTTTTTCGTTGTATACGACTCCAGTACAGGGCAGATTTGTCTGCATTATATGCTTGCTCTGGGTCAAATTTTTCCACTACCACTAACTGTGCAAATTCATCCACAAACTTTGTCACAGCTTCCATGTCAGCACTACGCTTTTCACCACACACACACACTGTGTACTGAATTCCATGTCTCCACTTAAACTTGTGTAACCATCCTTGCAGATATTCAGTCATAGTCTAGCTTTAGTTCACTGTGAAAAACCTTAGCCTGCTCGATAAGCATCTCCCCCATAAGTGCTTACACCTTCATTATGTTGGAGCTTAAACCACTTTATAAGTGCTGTATTTAATTCTGTACTATCACCTTTCAAAGTTTTTCAAAACCTTAAACATTTCTGGCTTTCATTTTCATCAAAAAACTTAAAAATCTGCACCTTTTGTTTCTTTGAATCATACACAGTTGACAATCTGATCTCATAGTACTCACACCAAGTCTTTACCGAAGTTCTTTTATCTAATTTTTCAGTAACTTTCCCCTTTTCAAGCATAGATAATGATTTATGCTTACGCTTATTAGCGCTAGCACCATCTTCTTCACCACTTGTTCTCTGAACGACATCCTGAAGGGCTAAAATACAGCTGTATATAAGAAATTGATTAGCTCAGCTAAAGTGTAAACAGATTTTGGCACCTTAGCACTGCTAACAGTGCTGCCTTGGTAGCAGATCCACAGACTAATGGCGGCAGATTCAAAACGTGCCAGACCACTGGGGTTGCCGGACCACAGAGCACCGGATTAGAGGTACAGCCTGTATATGAGTTTGGTCTCATTACAGATGAAAATTCAAAGGAAAGAAGTGCAGGGCAGAGACTGACGTACTCATTAGAAAAGCTGAAGAGGGCTTATAGATTAGAAAATTTGGTAACTGACATGGAATTAGATGCTTGCCATTTAAAAAGTGAGGTATTTTTTTTAGTGTATGCTTGAAACTTATTTCAAAGGAGATGTAATGTTCCTTTGCAGATTACTCTAATAGGAATACCATTAATTTTATTGTGGTGTATAACAGACGGCAAGAACTGTGATGTTAAGACCTGTTTTATGAAATGCAGCATGTCCCTTAAAACAGGAAGTCATTCCACGTAATAGGATTGTCACCCTGTCTGAAGGAAACCTATAAGTTATAGCTAGAGTTAACTTGGTTGTGGTGCAGCACATGTTGAGTCAAAGAGGCCCAGCTGGTGGGAGGCCACAAGTTAAGTTCTGGAGGAGTCAGAGGAGAGGGAAACAGCATACTATATCAGTGGATGTTTTGTTCATTAAGTTAATGTCAAGTAGGTAGTAAGCTACTGCACATGCATTCTCTTCCCGATTATTCAAACCTTGCTCATTGGGATCTTCAGATGGAACAGACAAAATTAATGTTTCATTACCCCTTGGTCAGCCAGCATGTGAATCGGTTGACTGAGGTTCATTTGGTTCTATTTCAACAAGTAATTATAGCACTACATACCATATACAATGCTTACACTTTGGGGGCCCTGGCAGGAACCTGGATGTCACTCTCAAGGTGAACTCAAGAGTGCAGCAGATAGGTGACTGATGTATAAGTGTTTTACAAACATTTTAAGTGTGACATTTTTCATTAGTAATTTTTTCACTTGTATTTGTTCTTATATGATGGTGCTGTAGTATTACATAAACTAAAGATTAGGTGCAATACCAGTATCATGATTACAACACGAGTTTGTAGAGTGTTGCAACATATAACTATTAAACATTTTTAATACATCAGGCTATTTCTGGTTGTATTTCTCTTTCTACATATTCATATTTTTAAATCACTATCCAACCATGCTGAATGAAAATTGATTACTTTAAGCACCACCAGTATAGTCATCAGAATCTTTATTATGTTATAAAGAATATTACGTATGATAAGGTGAGTTTGTAGAGCACCACAATAAAAACTTTAAACATTTTTAATTTTTCTACTATTTCTGTTTATTTATTATTTATTCTGCTCCCAGGGAGTAGTTTTGTCTCCAACCCACATTATCACTTACTTAAGACACTGGCTTTTTCAAAACAGTAGGTCTGCATCCTCACTGAAATCCATAATTAACCTCTCATCCTCTGACAGACATGAATCCAACCTTAACCCTTTTTATTACCCTTGATTTAATTGTCCATTATTTCTACTCATCAAAACTCCAATAGTACACTTATCACAGACTGCACACACCTGACATTTACTCACCACAAACATCAACAGAGAGATCCTCAGGACACATACAAGTGCCATATTTGGATAGGAAAAATAATCCCTGTATATCCTCTACAAATCATTCATCCTCTCCACCTTAAAGCGTGCCTCATCTGCCTAGTCATTGTCCAGTGAAAAGCATATATAACAAAGCTGCATACCACACAAAACAGGGCACTTGGCAACACTCACTAGCTGCCAGACAACCACAAACATTCAGCGCCTGCATAGTTAAATGAAAATAATGGCAATGCAGCCTCTCCAAAATAGCTTGGAATTTAGTTCCCTTTAGCAGCACTAGTTCCTTTGTATCCAAACCACTTCATAGTGAGTCACTATCCCTACAGTAGAAATAAGAAGATTACCCCTACTTCATACTTCAGAAACTTATATTTACAGATTTCTCTTCCCCCAGCAATCATGTTTGACAAGATATACATTTGCATTGTAATGACCCAACAAGTACTAAACAACCACTTTCCAGCCCAGCTGTAAACAGTACTTCACCAGATATACTCCCACCTGAAACTGCAGTATCCGGGGGTATGTACAAGGTATACCTTCTCATCTAGATTCTGGATACCACTTATCTCTCCAACATTACAATCTTTGATTCAGTATATCAGAAGACCACTTATGCCTAAGATGCAACTTCTATATTGATGCATTAAACACACTCGTCATTTTCCATGTGCTCACTCCACAGAGATATACCCACTATCTATCTATCTATCTATCTATATCTCTGGCAGTAGAGTCTCCATAACTAGTGTTTGCAGAGGCTTTCTAGCTATTGTTCCTACTGACCACTACTGGCTAATGCTTCTGCCTAATGTTCCTACCTACTATATCTATCTAATGCTCCTACCTAAATGTTCCAATCTACTGCTTCTGTCTATTGCTCCAACCATTTTACCAATAGGCAGAGCTAGCACATTGCACTCGCCACAAAAAATTCTAGAGTTATGAAGAATGAGCTGCTTGAGTTAAGTATTGTCAAGTGTTTTGTGTGGTAAGGAGTGATATTTTGTTTGTGGACAGAATGCCAGTAGTCCACATATGGGTGAGGCAGAAAGAAAAGACAGCTACCTGGGTCAGAGGAGTGCAGCTTGATACCTAGGTGGGTAGTACTGGTAATATTCCTCCCTGTTTGTTAGCTGCCTACCGACTACTACCTTCTGTTATACACACATTACCCAGTTTTACCTGTGTTTGTGCCTGGCAGACTTGGCCAGTATTCAAAGTGCTAAGGTAGCTCCATTGAGGGGAAAACTGGGGCAGAAAGTTCAGGTAAAGCATTTTCTCCTGAGTTTACACAGGAGAGGTCTGGCATGCAGTTTGAACCATTTGATGCACCAGATGATGCAAAAATGGATTTAGGGGACTTTAAAGTTATCATTACATATATAGTATCATTAGAACGTGAACACAAGCTTTAGATGATGCTGTAAGCACCATTAAAATGACAGGGTGTGAACATCCAAAACTATAATGATCCAGACTTACTAGGAGCAATAAAGGAGAATGTAGACACATTACAGCCAGAGAAACTTTGAGGGTATTGTGATGTGGACCTAATGGTAGAGAACCCAGAAATTTTTCATTAATTCATCTGGATTAAGTTGTTGGTTGATGGCAGTTTATTCAGTGCTCATTTATACATTATATATGACTTCTTCAAGATTGCTTCCCAGATCAGGTATTTCTTGTCTAATTGGATTCTTTAATGCGTTGGTTCACATAGTTTTATTTCCCAAGTAATTTTTCAATTCATATGGCACAACAAGTTTCATGGAGACAGTCCACCTCTTCAGGTGCCAATAATCAACAAATTTACTTGAATTCCAACATCACACTGGCTTGACCGACAGTGACCATTAAAGGGAGAGTGGGAGGTGCCTTGTGGTTGGGGGGGAAGGGGTTGACTCGGATAACTAGATGCCTCTTAGACTGATTTTTTTTACGCTTGGATTTTTTAATAATTCTTTCATAATGATTTGCTTGATAATAGGATGGGCTTTAAAGTTTACTGGGGATAAATTAAATTCTTAGTATTAGCAATTAAGACAGATTCAATGATGTTACGGGTAGCATAATCAGCAGAGGGTTGTAGAATAAATGGATTTTTAAGGTCTATAGGGTGATTGTTTTCATGACAGTGTTTAGCAGTTGCATTTTCATGGCCATCCCTGCGTACTGAGTGTTGGTGCCTTACATTTGACGGCATAAACACTCAGTTGTTGGATGATTTGGCCTACTTTTTATTAAGGTCTCACTGATAGTATTATTGTACTGGGAGGCAATATTACAAGCACTGTTTCTTAGTACCTGTCTTACATTAGCTAAGTTGGGAGAATAGGGCAACTCTTAGCATTTAGACCTATCATAATTTGTCACATTTTTGTTACTAGATGCATAAAATGTCTTCCTAGCTTTTCAGTAAGCCTCATTCACAAACCACTTAGGATAACATAACTACCTAAGATACATCTTTTATGACTACTTTCATCTACCAGGTTTATGGGATCACGTATCTGTAGTGCTCTTAAAAACAGACATAACTACAGACATTTTTACAGAAGAATCATGTACAGAAAAATATTGAATATATATAAAAAGAAAATTTGCTATGTCGTTCTCAGAGTAAGATGTATGTTTTGAACCTTGAGACGACTTCTTACCTTCATGAACTGAAAATGTTCTAAACTGCATTGCCCATATTTCTGTTACAGTATTTTACTTAATATTGTACTTTATGTAATTCATTTTTAGTGTATGAACTAGTTAAGAGCCCACCAAAGAGAACTGTGTTCAAAGAAGTATAAAAATACACTGTATCATATCATACGGGGATAAGTGAAGGCCAAAAATGCACAGATTATATATCAAACCATTATGTAGATAATGGAAATGATATATAGTACTAAACAAATGATACACTATGACATCTACTATGTCTAGCCCCTGATCTTGAGCCTACTCATCACCTGACCCAGGCTCTGCCATCGATGCAACATGGCTGCCAACCATGCTGTCATGCTCCAGATTATCAGTCTGTGTAAGTAATTAAGTTTTTTCGTACTTGATCACTGCTTCCCATGTCAGCAAGATGCCATTGGGAACAAATGAAGAAAGGCCACTTCCACTCACATCCATTCTCAAGTTGTCATGTGTAATGCACAAAACCAGAGCTCTCTCTCCACAACCAGGCCACACAGACCTTTCCATGGTTTACCCTAGACACTTCACATTCCCTGGTTCAGTCCAGTTACAGCATGTCGACCCAAGTATACCACATCATCCCAGTTGACTCATCCCATGCATGCCTTTCACCCTCTGTGTTCAGGCCCTGATCACTCGAAATCTTTTTCACTGTCCTTCCATTTCCAATTTAGTCTCCCCTTTCTCCTTGTTTTCTCCACTTCTAATACATGTATCCTCTTTGTCAATCTTTCCTCACACATTCTCTCCATATGTCCAAACCATTTCTGTACGTTCTCCTCTGCTTTCTCAGCTACACTCTTTTTCTTACCACATATCTCTCTCACCCTTTCATTTCTTACTTGGTCAAACCACCTCACACCACATATTGTCCTTAGACATTTCATTTACAACATATCCACCCTCCTCCACACAGCCCTATCAACAGCCCATGCCTTGCTTACTTATAATATCATTGGGACTACTATACCTTCAAACATACCCATTTTTGCCCTCCCAGATAATGTTCTCTCTTTCAACATATTCATCAGTGCTTCCAGAACCTTTGCCCTCTCCTATACTATGACTTGCTTCCGCTTCCATGGTTCCATTCACTGCCATGTCCACTCCCAGATATCTAAAACACATCCACTTCCTTCAGTTTTTCTTCTTTCAAACTCACACCCCAACTAACCTGTCCCTCTACCCTGCTAAACCATATAACCTTGCTTTTGTTCACATTTACTCTAAACTTTCTTCTTGCACTTCCAAACTCAGACACCAACATTTGCAGTTTCTCATTCGAATATGCCACCAGTAATGCGTCATCAGCAAACAGCAAATGACTCTCTTCCCACACTCCCCCTTACCCCCTACAGACTGCATACTTGTTCTTCTCTCCAAGACCCTTGCATTTACCCTCCTCACTACCCAGTCCATCAGCAAATCAAACATCCAAGGTGACATCTCACATCCCTACAGCAGACCCACTTTCGTCTGGAACCACCCATCTTCCCCTATTGCTACTCACACACGTGCCTCACATGTGATAAAAACCTCTCACTGCTTCTAGCAGCTTTTCTTTTACACCATATATTCATAAGACCTTCCACAAAGCATCTCCATCAACCCTGTCATATACTTTCTCAAGATCCATAAATGCCACATACAAATCCTGTGTTTCTCTAAGCATTTCTCACACACATTCTTGAAAGCAAACACCTGATCCATGCATCTTCTACCACTCCAGAAACCGCATTGTTCCTCCCCAATCTGTTTCACTGAATATGCCTTCACCCTCGTGATCACCAGTCTCCCATGCAACTTACCAGATACACACAGCTTGTACCTCTTTAGTACAAACACTCACCTTTACTCCCCTTGCCTTTATAAAGTGGCACTCTGCCAATCCTCAGGCACCTCACCATGATCCATACATATATTGAAAATCTCAACTGACCACTGAAAATCTTAATGAACCAGCATCACAGTCACCCACTTTCTTAAGAAATTCAACTGCAGTACCATCCAGTCCAGCTGCCTTCCCGCCACATTTCATCTAATGGAAGGCATTCACCATCTCTTCACTATACCATTTTCCGTGATTCTCTCACTTTGCGTACCTCCCTGACCCAGATACCCTACATATGCCACCCTGTAATCAAACACATACAACAGTCCTTCAAAATATTCACCCCACCTTCTCCTCACCTCATCACTCCCTGTTATCACTTCCCCATGTACCCCTGTCACTGATGTTCCCATGTGTTCTCATGTTTTTCACACGATTAACCTCCTTCCAAAACATCTTATTCTCCCTGAAGTTTACTGATAATTGCTCACCCCAACTCTCATTTGCCCTCTTTTTCAGCCATTATACCTTTTTCTTTACCTCCTGCCAATTTCTCTAGTATATCTTCCAGTCATTTGCACTCCTTCCTAGTAAGTTCCGCCCATAAACCTCTCTTTACTCTTTCACTGACAACTTATATTGTCATCCCACCACTCACTACCCTTTCTGACCTGCCCACCTCCCACATGCCATGCTTATGCTTCTTTCTTATTACATTTTTTTATTGTCATGTTGTTTGAGATATGTAATATCCATGCATTTATTTAATTTATATAATTTTTCTCTACATGAAGATGTTATTATATTTACTCTTTACATGACTAAATACATGTTTGTCATAGCCTACATATATTTTATTCTTTTCATTCATTACATTATAACAAATATTTGAAAGATAGTAATGCACTAGTAGGTAGTAGTTGGTAGGCAGTCAGTGACCAGGGAGGTATGTTACCAGTACAACCTGCTTGGGTATCGGGAGGGTTAATGATGGCTGCATCGTGAGCCAGCACTTCAGTGGTTGTCAGGTTGCACTCTTCTGACCTAGGTAGCTGTCTTTTCTTTCTGCCTCACCCACATGTGGACCACTGGCATTTTGTCCACAAACACAATCTCTGCTTGCCATACATAACACTTAACTCACACAGATCATTCTTCGTAACAAGATTTTCCTGTGGTAAGCACTATGTGCTAGCACTGCCTTTTGGGCAGAATGGAAGGAGCAGTAGATAGAAACATTAGGTAGAAGTAGTAGTTAGGAACATTAGGAAGAAGTAATTAGTTGGAACATTAGGTAGGAGCCTCTGCAAATACTTCATTAGAGTTGCCCTCTGTCAGTGACTTGTTAAGGATGAGGCACTAAAGGCTGAGAAGTGGCACTGGAGTTCACCAGCTATGGAGACTATTGTCGTGGCCACCCACTTGAAGGAGTTCCAGTTGGAGCAGGCATCAGAGATATGGATAGGTAGATAGACAGATAATAATACACTATAAATTTAA
>JAYMFT010286584.1:0-10417 GCA_038088735.1 Panulirus argus | reverse complement strand
TATATATATATATATATATATATATATATATATATATATATATATATATATATATATATATATATATGTATGTATAGTAAATTGGTGCCCAAAAATCTTCGAAAGTTAAGTATAGAACAACCAGAGCTCATGACATGAATTTAGCAAGAAAATTACTCGAAAATATGCGAAGTACAAAGGTTACTGGATGAATGGAATAGACTTGAATTATGAGACAGCGGTTGTGGACAGCATGCAGTTTAATAAATGACAATAGAAAGGGCTCCAGGAGTGTAATACTCCTTCCCCGTACAGTACAAATAGACAGTTACGCACACATTCATTGCTGTATTAACAATTCTTGAATTGTGTTCGGATATCATGTGCTATCATACAGAGTCTCTTGATGCCGATACACCATCAATATGGCATTTAAGTTCCTCTCTCTTTTACACGGTGTGAGGAACCCGATCAGTAATCGTTAGACGCCTTCTGTGCTCAATTGGTGTAGACGGGAGTTGAGGCTGTCCACAGGCATGCAGGTACAGAGCATCTGCCGCGATAATGCTCAGTATCGTGTAGGAGCAATTATGGTTTCCCCGGGTGAGGCATGATGCGGTGAGGAAGCCGTCAGGATGTGTACCTCCAACACCACATTCTGGCTCGCCGCCGCCGCTGCGAGAGAGGAGGAGACCCCCAGGTTTTGTGCTCTAATGTGGATAATTAGCCATAATTGGTCTCCAAGAAGAGCAGAAAAAAAAACAGAGATGGATGTGTTCTTAGAATGGCGGTCTCTCTCTCTCTCTCTCTCTCTCTCTCTCTCTACCCGCCTGGGTATCGGGAAGGTTATCGACGGCTGCGCAGTGAGTCAGCATTTACAGTGGCTGTCAAATGTCAGTCCTTTGGCCCAGGTAGCTGTCCTATCGATCTGCTTCACCCACACATGTGGGATGCTGGCTTTCAGTCCACAAAATACAAACTCTCCGTCTCAAATACAACGCTTGAAAATGCATAATTCACACTACTCGTCCTTCGTAACTATATTTTCCTCTGGTTAATGCTACGCTATATAACCCTGCCTTTTGGCAAAATCTCGTCGAAATACTCGTAATGAAATATTCTATCTAGCTTTCTGACAAAGCTACTTATCTCATTTTCTTTTCACCCTTTGTGCCTTTATCCACCTTCTTTTCTTTTTATATTACTTTATTTGTTTTCCCTTTGGTTGATACACCTATGGTGAAATTGTTCTTGTAGGAAAAGCATTCTGGGTAAAACGTTTTCCTTATTGTTCAGTTGCATGTGTGTTCATGCGACGCTTCGGAGCCTCCAACCAACCCTTCTGCCAGGAAGGACCCTGCCTCATCATTTATCTCTTAAAAGGTCCAGGCTAAGGATAATCTGGGACAAGAATGCTCAGAATACTGTTATCCAGGTCGAGGAGATCCTTAGGATGTGGTACGCTCCAAATCCGGGTTATGTATTATGTTGTAAGTAATGGTAACCTGTAGATCAAGGTTATAACAGCTGTTGTTGTTTATAGTGGATGCCCATAGTGATATTGGTTGGTTGGTTGACTGGTTATCTAGGCTTTAGGCTTGTCAACTGCTAGGGTCATTAAGGCTGTTAGCGTCAATTTATAACCACCAGTTAAAGACAAAAATTTTCCATCTCTGCTGTTGAAAATTGCAAGACTCTACATGCATTCTCTTAATGTATTAACGTGTTAGATCTTTTTCTGACTGCATTGCGGACTGGTACCGTCAACTAGGTTTATCCACAACTTGGTCATCAAGGGAAGGGCCACCTGGAATTGCTGCATACCAGGCTGAGAGTTGCACAGGATATTGCGGATGCCTAAGCATAGTCTACGAAACACTGTGTTTAAGATACCAGTGATTAATGTTACCGTGTCGGTGACGGTAAAGATATATCACTTGTCACCATCTTCTCCAGTCGTGAACTCTGCCAGATTTATTTCACTTAGGCCAGGCTTGTCTCCACCAGTTGTTTTCAGTGGAGGAAGAAAATTGCACGCACGCCAGAGCCACAGAAGACTTGATCGTGTGAGTGCAATACACCGCAGTCATCCCAAGGTAGTAACTGACCCATACACGCTTCTGTATAACACCAAAGACTCCATCCCCAAATGTTTTTAGTCTCAGAAACCCGACGTTGAAGGAACACGCTGCACCTGATCCCTGCTCTGTATGCGAACATACAGACGTCACCATTAGCACGCTGGCAGCACAGACAGAGACAGATGCATACAGACAGCGGACCAGAGGAGGCTTTAAGTGCAGCAGGCTCCCCAGGGGCGGCGTGGGTTAAAACGTACTGTTCAAGGAAGAATGTGCTCGGTTGCCTAGCCTGCGACATTCTTAATTTTACTCCTCTCAAACGGGCGGGAAGGAAAATCTTTGTCTTTTCGGTGAGGAAGAATTTATCAAATGGTTTACGGACACACCTGAAGGTACGGAAAGAGAGTGCCTTTGCTTCTTAACTCCTTCGTGCACCGAATAAATTATGCGGAAATTTATATGAGCCGAATAACTGGGGTTCTCCCTCGTCTTGCCTCTAACGCTGACAGGTTCAGCCCGGGGTAGGCAGAGGGTGGTGTTTGTGACGTCACGGTTCATCACCGGCCGCCCACACCCACCGGCGGCCACGTCATTCCCACGTCACACACCACGTGACCCGCCTGTCACACACCACGTGACCCTCACACCACGAAACACGTGAACCACTCGCCAAACCACGTGACTCGCGTCACACACACACGTAACCCGCTTCGTCACATGACGTGACAAACACGTCACGCCTCATGATCCCCGTAACTCACCCCAACACCCACACGTGACTCGCATCGCACCAACGGACCCGCACGTCTTTGTCGTTCCCCTTGGGACGTATCTCTCAGCCTTGTCCACTCGCATATCCTTGATGACTTGAGGACTCATTGGATGACTGAGGTTTCGTGGCACGGTACACACACACACACACACACGGCAACAGATAACTCTTTACTGACTCGTTCAAATCATCGCCTCGGCTGAGTCATGATGCATGAGCAATGAAGACAAGCAGATCTTACCCAAGAAGTATGAATTCATGAATGAAAGAAATAAACCTGCTTCCTAAACCATTGAAGGAAAATAAATATACTTACCCTGCATCTCAAGTGATCTAGAAGAATTATCTCATGAAATAATGTGCAAGATTAGTCAAAAAGAATGATTATGAAGAACATTTTGGTATGGACCTAACATTTTGAGGATTTTTTCCGCTCTGTATCTGCACTTAGTTTTTTTTTAGAGATAGATAACACATCATTACCATCCCTAGTGTCTCTCTTGAACCTTTTAAGATACCATCAATTGTACTCCATATAAATATTTTCTGTATATTATTTTCCTTGAATTTTTGACTATCCTGTCATTTCAAAGTCTCCTTGCGCCCTCTTCCCTTCCCGTCTTCACGCATCTCCGTCACTGGTATACTGACACCCCCCCCCCTTTTTTTTTTTTTTTTTTTTTTTTTTTTTTTTTTTTTTTGAGGACCCCTTTACAGCCCACCCTATAGTCGAGATCTGGAATATATTTCAGTGTATATCTTAGATAATTTAAGTCGTTAAATTCATCGTAGTTTCTTCCTAACGCATTTTCGTTGATATATATATGTGTGTGTGTTTGTTTGTAGGTACTTGAGCTGTACGGGGAGGCAGTTTCACAGTTATCGAGACCCATCTCTTGGAGATTCTGGTCTGTGATGCAACTTTTCGCGCTAATGCTTGCTCTCCGCAGTAACGTCGTTTTCTCATTCGGTTTGTCCTCTTCATCCACCACTATGAAGGTTCTTCTTTACATTTGTTCTGAAAAGCTCCTTGCTTGATTTCATGCTATGTTCTGTAGTTCTCTTGACCTTTGATATTTCGAAGAACTGTTCACCGCCTTCGTCATCGGTCTGGTATAAAAACTTAAGGGCTATGATTAGGTCACCCCTTACTTTTCTTTCTTCCACGGTTTCCCTGTGATTCACCTCCCTTAACTCTGGTACCGTCTTTTGTTGCCCTCCTCTGGACCTTCTCCATTAGCTTTTTGTGTCCTTGACTTTAGTTGCGGTGACCAGACGTGAGATAACACGTCTTTAGTCTTGGCCCTACTTAGGATAGCAACAACTTGCTGTTTACTTCTTTATCCATATGCGTGTGTGTGTGTGTGTGTGTGTGTGCATGCGCACGCACGCGCATCCCTCGCATTTTATCATGTGACTCCACCACAGGTGTGAGGCGCCTCCCACGGCTCAGGGCCTCCCTCCCTCCCTCCCTCCCTGGTCATCAGATTAAGGAGGCGGCCAATAGCGTGCTGTACTGCAGCCAACCTGACATCAGTCGTTGAGCCGGGACACTGTTATCCTCACTGTCTCCAGGGCTCGGCGTGATTACCAGGTCATCTCCCCCTGCTCCTCCTGACCTTTGTTGAAGGACAGATTATCTAACCTTGTATGAAATATGAGCGTCGAGCTCTGCATAAGCATGAGTAATTTCCTCTTGCTGTTGATTGTTGTTAACGAGGTACATGGTTTAATTTGTCAAAACGTCGACATTTCCGTCGCTATTTACGAACGGCGTAAGTCTACTGAGATTACAACAAACGTTCAATCTGTTGTAGGACATTACGTGACACTCTTGGTGCCAGAATCTGCCACCAAGCAATCCCGGTGTGCCACAGGACTCTCCTGTATTCGGTATCTTTTCCCACCTCAAGTTCTCTTCTCTTAACATCCCCTGACACTACCCATCCTCACCTAAACCCAGCCCCAGAACCTCACTTTTTCCAATCATTTTACCAACGCCAGCGATACTTCAACCCCAGTGCCTCTTTCACCTCGTTATTTCGGCAAATCTAATCTTCCTCCAAACCCAGATACTTCGCGCCCTCTCAGTAGTCATCACGGCTAGGCTTTGGCCTTAAACGCTTCTCCATCCCCACGGTTTCACCAACCCCAGCGTCTTCCCAACGGATCACTATTTTTTAATTCATTCCCATCTCCTTTCCGACTTCAGTTCCAACGCTGTCGACAGACCTTAGCATTTCTCTGGTTATAGAGGTCTCCAGCCGAATAACCTCGTAATTCCAGTGTCTCCACAACCAGTGCTCGCAAGGTAATAATTCTTGACGCACCATATAATTCCTCCCTCTCAGTTCTCCGCACAGTCTTGTGGTTCCCTTCTCTCTGAACACTCTCTCACGGACTCAGCGCAACATGAGGCCTATCACCTCCCTTGAGGTCCTTCAACGTCCTGCACAGCGACTTAACATCCTTACGGTCCCGCAGCTCATCCCAGACAGGGGTTCCTACGTGCTGCCCCCACGCTCTTACGGGAGTCCCGAAGCCCCTCTTCAGTCATTAGCCCCCAAACATTAGCTCCCTCAGTGTCCCAGGGAGCTCCCCAAACGCTTCTCTCACTGTCCTGGTGTCACGCCCATGCCTACCTTGTTGTCCCTTCAGCTGCTTTTCTCGTCTGTCTTTCGTCTTCTGTCTACATCAGTGTCTTCAGCCCCTTCCTCCCTTTCATTGTCTTTTCCCCCTGCCCATCACTGTCCTTCCTACTTTCCACATCAGTGTCCCTCACTCTCCCTATCAGTGTTCACCCCCATTCCACTTCACTGTCCTTCACCCCATCATATCAGTGTTCTTCAACCTTCTCCACATGAGTGTCCTTCACTCCTTCTCCATTATAGTGCCCTTCCCTACCCAACAAAGTCCTTCAACTCCTCTTCCCTCCAGTGTCCTTCGCCCCTTCTCCACGCTGGTATCCTTCGTCTCCTCCCCGTAAGTTTTCTTCGCCTGCTTTGCAGTGTTCTTCGCACCCTCCTCCCCATCAGAGTCCTTCCGTCCGCATTAGTGTCCTTTCCTCCCCATCAGCGTCCTTCCCTCCCCATTAGTGTCCTTTCCTCCCCGTCAGAGTCCTTTCCTCCCCATTAGTTTCCTTTCCTCCCCGTCAGAGTCCTTCACCCCCTCCCCACATCAGTCTCTACCCCCCACCCCCCCAGTCCTTCACCCCTTCAGTCTTCTTGGCACCTGCTATGGCCCGTATATCCCACCCTCCCTACCCTCACCAACGTACGCTTGGCAGGAGGTCTCTGTGGCCTGGGAAAGCTTTATTATCACAATCAACCAGTCGGAAGTTAAGAAACTGATCGTTGGTCGCTGCATGAGAAACTATAGAAGGTGTCTCACGAGTCAGAACTCGGTGCAAGTTTCCGTGTTTTCCCGTATTTCAACTCAAATTGCATGACATGAACACACATGTGTGTGTGTTAAATCATGTCAAACGGTTTGAATTTATATCAAACAAAAGGTAGATTGTGAATTCCGCCCTAGTCCGAACTATCGAGACACCTTGTAAATATCTAAATTCCCGCCGCCAATGCCATCGCGGAAAGTAATATAACAGCGACAAGGAGGAGAACTCTCGTATTGCGCGATTTCCTGCCGATAAAATGCTTAACGTGATAGGACAGCCGCTGTTTCAAAATACCAACATTCCGATGTCCCGTGTCCTTTTCCGTCATGGGCCGCGCCCCAGGAGGCCGACCCTGGTGGCCTGATAACATTGTTGCCCACAACTGCCTCTCATCCAAATGTTTATCACCCTTTTCTTTTCTCCCCCACGCGACTGCCGTGTGCCATTCAGGATTATTGACTCCAAACGATAACCAGTACCAGTAGTAAAGCGCCGTAGAACATGCACAGTGAGTGCTTGAAAGATGGGTTATATTGTACTATACTTAACAGATACCGTTGGTGGATTTGAAGACAGGCAGAGTGTATTTTTTTAGCTTTGATTTAACAAACAGGCAGCCAATAAGCCACCGAATCTTGCATCTCTTCCAGAAATACGTGCTACAAGAACATCCAATCTTTCTTTTCTGTTCGACAACGTAACTTTCAGGATGCGCAAGTTGGGGGAAACTAACCTAGATAATGCAATATGCCGCCCCCGCGTCGTGTGAGAAGAGGAGAGGAGAGCCAAGGCGTAGGACCTAGGATCAGGGTGGAGGCCGTGGACCATTAGCAAATCGGATTGCATTAATTAAGAGACTGATGATTTGTGGGTTGTCTTCCGCTGGTTCTGAGGGACGGGAAGACAAAAGGAGGTCGCGAGGGTGGTGTATTAAGGAGGCCCCTTGCACCGCTAACCTAACCCCGTGAGCACGACGGTAAGACTCCCTAGGTGTGATGGCCTGACCTTTGACCTGATCCTCAAGGGGTTGAATCGTGGTTCCCGTCATCGTAATCAAGGATCGTACCTTCGTGCTCAAGGACGGTGTACGCTTTGTTGATGTGAGTGTGGATGGTACAAGAACAGGTGGAAGGTGGATTAGTAGATGTCCTTAAACAGAATACTTGGACAAGGAAAGAGACACGAACGTGAGAATATTACACCCTTCCCTGTGCTTCACAAATAGGTCATTTTACATGCACACACGAATTCAAAACTCCTTCACCTTACGGTGCAAGTAGGTAATTACACACACACGCACACACACACACCCTTGAGCCACACTGGCCATGGCCATAGATGTGCTGAGCCACAATCACGGTGGAGCAGCTTTGGGTCTACAACATTTTCCGCTTGCTCCCATTTCCGCCATCACAAGCTGGCTCTGAGTTCACTTCCTCCTACCCTTCAGCCTACCTACACGTGCACCTCCCTCACCCCAGCCTGGCCCCCCCCCCCCCTCCGCCACCACCCCAAGTTGGCCCCCTGCACCACCAACCCCACCTGGCCTCCATTCTCACCCAAAGCTGTTTCCTTGCACCACTACCCCATCCTTGTTCGATGCACTTCCATCCCACGTTGGTCTCCTGCATCGCCACAGCTCTGTCCTCTCTATCACCACCTCAGCTTGGCCCCCCGGCGCCAACCGTCCTAGCCTGGCCCCCTGCAAAACCATCCCAGCCTGGCCCCTGGCTCCATAATCCCAGCTTGGCCCCTTGAACCACCACCCTAGCTTGGACCCCTGCACCACTACCACCACCACCCTATACTGGGCTCTTGCACCGCAGCCCATGCCTTACCCCTGGCATCACCACCCACTACTGGCCCCTTGCACCACCACCCACCCCTGGCCCCATTCGCCGCCACCACAGCCTGGCCCTTTGCACTACCCCAGGTCGGCCCCCCGCCTCCTGACCACCCTGATCACGAAGAATATCTCACATGACAATTACCTTCAATTTTTTTCTTGAATTTGTGACGTCACAGTTCACATAACCGTTATTATTACAGGCAGGCGTTGTTCTGGTGCGGGACGGGGCGGGTAGCCTCACCTGCCCTCCCCAGGCCCCTGGTGAGGGGCAGCCAGCCCTCACCTGCCATCTTCAGGCTGCTGGTACGGGGCGGGCAGACCTCACCAGGCCCCCGGTGCGGGGCTGTTATCCCTCTTCTTCCCTCCCCAGGCCCTCTGGCGCGGGACAGGTGGCCCTCTCCAGGCTCCTTGTGCGGGGCAGGTAGCCCTTACCTGCCCTCCACAGGCTCCTGGTATGGGGCAGACAGCCCTCACGTGCCCTCGCAAGGCCTAACTAGGTAAGGAGCAGGCAGCCCCTACCTCCTCACCCCAAGCCCCTGGTACTGGGCTGGCAACCCCGACCTCCAGTCGGGGCCTGATGCCGGGCGTGCAGCCCTTTGCAGGCCCCTGATGCCAGGCACGTAACAGCCCTTTCTGGGGCCCCGCACCGGCCGGACTCTGTAGTCGAGACGTAATGCTAGAGTGAAGCGTTTGATATACCATTACAAGTGAACGTGAGCTCTCGGGACGCTGTAGTAGCCAGCCAGCCAGCCAGAGCAAGCAGGTTGTGGTGTGTGTGCGTGGAGTTCCCGACCTAACTTAACCTGCACGTAGGCCGGCTGTGCTCGCGTGACCACCACACCTTCTCCGGGCCTCTTCAATTTCAGGCCTCTTACATCCTCCTACCTTTGGTCCGCTTTGGTTTTCCCTGTTGTCCTACCTATCCTCAGCCACAGTTGCATGGATATTACTCTCTCGCCAAGCTAGTCTATCTGCTGCCTTCCTATCCGGCTCGTTATAATATTTCCATGCACTTTATGTCAACAAATACAGATTTCCTCTTTCCACCTCGTGCCGTTCTGCTTCCTCTATCATCTAGCTTGTATCACAAGCATTTCCTAAAAAGAAAAAACTTTTGCGGAATTTTGTGGCATATACAACTACTTCGTGTCGGAAATGACATCTCCATAACATATAACGATCAAAGATAATGAGCGGAAGTTCACAGCGACATCATATTGAGCTGAGAGACCTGCTTGCTGCTGGTCGATACACTAAAGCAGAACATGGCTTTGTCTTCCGGATGTTCACCCCTTCCCCGCCTCCAGAAAACGACTTATTCTAACTCGGACATCAGGTTTGATAAAAGGATTTTTTTCTTTTCTAAGTAAATCGCGAGTGCAGTACCGGTTTGCCATCACTGGTGGGATTAAAAAGCTCGTCTTAATTGGTGCGTGTGGTGTGTAATTACATATTCGTTCAGTGCTGGGAGTTTTTTGTTTCTTCTCTTTTACACTTGGGCTCCATCTTGACCCAGATTTTTTTTTTTTTTTTTTTTTTTTTTTTTTTTACAGACAACCCAGCCGTGGTCCAATCAGGCCTCCTGTCGTCTGTCTTTCTCATGTAAACTCATCATTACTAACAGTTTCATATATCATGGTTTTCTCCATTCAGCCACATTCATAGACCACGAGATGGCTTCCTTGCATCTTTTCCCGGCATGTTAAGGACTCTGCCTGCTCTACATTTGTACTTTTTCGAAGAACTGCCACTTCTGATATCATATCTATTCGGTTTGGAAGGGCTGTGAGCCAGTTATCCCTTACTCTTCTGTCTTTCATGGTGAACGAATTGATGGACCCCCTAACCTCTCATTGTGTCTGGGTATGTGTGGGGGTGTCTGAGCGCAGAGAAATCGATGCCATCAAGCCGTAAACAGCAGCTGCTAGAATTGAGAGAATTCGGTGGGTCTGTAATTATTTCCTTTTTTTGAGCAATCCTTCCTGTACTCGATCTGAGGAGAGAGAAATAAGAGGGATAACCATGACGTAATTTAGCCACCCGGACACCTGTTGGCAAACCCGACATTCTTTAGCATCAGATGATATCCAGTCAACCAACCCTTCGGCATCCCGGTGACTGTGAAATATTAGGTATGTCTGCCAAGAACTGTAGGTGTGTACGTGACAGAAGTGGAGGGAACGAGTAGGGAGGGGAGACTGAGGGCGAAATGGAAGGATTGAGTGCAAGATGCTTTGAGTTATCGGGGTCTAAACATGCAGGAGGGGTGAGGTGTGCATGGGACATAACTAATTGGAGCGATATGGTATACTGGGGGCGACGTGCTTCAACGGGCTGAA
>JAYMFT010286573.1:0-10417 GCA_038088735.1 Panulirus argus | reverse complement strand
GAGAGAGAGAGAGAGAGAGAGAGAGAGAGAGAGAGAGAGAGAGAGAGAGAGAGAGAGCGAGCTTCCTGAATATCAAGAGATTTTGACGACTCTTTAGTCTCAACTTCCATATCCTGGAAGATGGCCGACTTTTGGCTAAGACGCTGTCAAGAAGCTGACGATCTTGCTTTATCGCGTTCGTGAGGACTTCGGGAGAGCACCATCAACTAGTGGCCAGTCTTTCTAGCAATTCCGGTGACTAGTCCTCCAGTCACAGATACAACAGGAACAAAAGAGTCCACTAAAAATTGCAACAACTCTGAAGCTAACATTATTTACAATGACGGCGTCTTTCTGTTAATAGCAACGTTATAAAAAAAAATAGCCGCAAGTTCACTTACTACATAACTGCACTAACGCCACCACTTACCACCATAAACCCGGTAGTACTACATGTCTTATCAACAGACTGGCTACCCGAGCTTCTTGGCCTACAACAACGACGATTATCACCAACGCTACGACAATCACTTGTTAAGCCAGTCACGTTACGTCTCCACTAACATGCCTTCATTAAGGCGCCCAGCCTGAATTATCGACGAGTCAAAATCTTTCTTCTCAGGAGGGAGTTCAGTTTGTTAAACTTGTGGCGCGAAGGCACGAGCTGGACCTAAGCGACCTGGGCGCTGGCCCGTCTTTTGGAGACTCCTTAGCGAGTCCACACGAGCGTTCTGGTCACTAAATGCTGCCTGTGTGGTGCAGGTTGCTTGGTTGACTGGTTGGCCGGGCTTTTAGCTTCTCAACTTGGTCGTTTATGACCTGTCCAGACGAGCGGGCCTGATCGGCGGGCAGGCACGTTAACAGGCACATTCAACTGTCAAACCGTCAAATTGGCCGAGCGGCCGATGAACGAAATCACCAGGCGGTGCACGGTGGCTCGAGCTTCGGCCCTGTGGACAACATTCGCTGGCAGGCCCGGCAGAATTTGCCCGCCAACCGCGCTGCCCGCCGGACACGCCCGCTCGTCTGGACAGGCCTTTAGCCTCTCAGCTGCCAGGGTCCTTTAGGTTGGTTGGGAGTTTGGACTATCATTTATCAAGGATATTAAGACCCTTTTCTTCAGGTGTAAAGGATAATTTTTTATTAGCATGAAAGTGGGAAAAATCCCTTTCCAGTGTCTACGGGGTTTGGACTCGGCTTAAACTTACGTGAGAGTGCCCGACTGCAATTCGATAAAAAAGTAAAACTTGCGACTTGAAAATATAAAATTTAGTTCCAGCTGCACATGAGGATCACGTCGATAATGTCATGGCACTTAGCAAAAGTGAGAAAAAAAGATGAATAAATATTAAATCTTATGCAGGCATATTTTCGAACTGCCCTTGACAGAATAAGCTTCGATGATATTGTAAGCGAAAATTATATGGACGCAACTTGGAAAAGCTTAAGAAAGGCTTTTAAGGTACCGATTTAGACGGTCAGTCTCTGGACCTAAGCCAGTGTGGTGAAATAATGGCATGAAGAACTGCCTGACGTCTACGAAAATTGCGCACAAGAAGTTTAAGGACACATTTCAATATGACAGAAAAATTCGGTAAACTTCCGTAGAGCATAAAAACTTTTTTAGGTCAAAGCAAACGACGATGTGAAGTGCATGTTGCCAGAAATAGGAAATATAAACCAAAGAATTTCATGATTAGAAGCGAGAGATTCTTTGCTCACAGAAAATGGCGACTTTGTTCAAGAAAAAATGAAACCATGGCAAAGATCTGAAATAATTTTTTTTCTTTAAATCTAAATTTACCACTAAAGGCACATTTTGTTTTGTAGACTCATTTCTGTTGATAACTTTAGGGAACATTTTGCAAAACAAGGAAAGTCATCGACATGAAACGGAATTAATATAGATGTAGCAGCAGGTCTTGGCAAGTTCTATCTAGTTAAGCCCTAGACTGCTCTTTCCAGTCAGTCACATGATGGAGGGAAAGTTCAATGGGGTTCGATGTTTACCTCCACCGCTGATTTTTGGAAATTTTTACTTTCCTATTTTTCTTTTCCGACCAGCTACGAATCGTGTGTGTTTAAAAACTATTTTTTTTTTTCCACTTACTCAAAGGATCTTAGATTCTTCCTCATCCTCCCTTATCATTATTTCCATATCCTCTGTTTCACTGAAGGCCTGGCCTCAGTCAAACCCCATTTGAAAAAGATCAGTCTTGGTAATCAGCGCTGGTATACAGTGGCCGACTTCAGTCAACCCGCAGAGATGACTGATCGTCTAACGACACATCAGAGACAAGAGGACGTTGGCTGGTTGTTTGGGCTTCAAGCCTTATCAACTACGAGAGTCATTAGGCCATTAACGTCAAGCTACATCCCTTAAAAAAAAAAGAAATCTTTTAACACTTTTCTCATGTGTTAAATAAAGATAATTCTAAGACTCCAGAGACTCTCATTATGCACGTAGTCTACGAGCACACACGCGTTTGATCTTAAGTTACGTGACCGCAAAATCTTCGTACTCTGGGAGTTCAGTTGTTGTGCTCGAGTTCTTCTCATTTACGTGATCGCGATGAGAGGCACCAGCATCGTAATCTAGGAATTACTCTTACTGTTGTTTTTCTTCTTATCATTACTTTTGTAATCTCTACTAGTTTTCGAAAGTTTTTAAGGGTATATGTATGGAATTTTGCATTTCATCGAGCATCATCTCTCTCATTCGGGAAAAAATAAACACTGGTGACAAATGCAAAAATGGCAGGACACTCGAAAGCGGTTGTGTACCCAAAGCATTTGAAATCTCTAAAGACCTCTGGGAAATGTTGGTGACTTTGAACCTGAGAAAAACCCACAAAAGTGTTTCCCAATTAACTTTCAAGTTATATTACATTTTCTATCCAGGCTCGCAGAGTGAATAATTGTTTGAGCTTTTTTTTTTAAATTTTGCTTACACTGATTTTATAAACATTTTCATGGATACTGCTGGTTACTCCACCCACAAGGTTATGACCAACGCAAAGTTTCGTTTTAGTACATGGTAACATTCATGGTATCCTTAACTCTTCCAAGTAATCAATACCATGAAAAGGCGGTCCAGTCTGTCTACCTGCACTCACGCTGAGGAAGTTGCCAGACGCACGATAACTAACCCTCACGCATAGTTGGCAATATTTCGTCCATTTCCTTGGCAAGATAGAGACTGCTGGGGATGTTAGGCCCGTTCTTAACAGGAGAGGGAGAGAGGTGAGACGTTAGACTTATTCTAAGAGGAGGGGGAAGGAGGCGAGACATTAGACCAGTTCTAACAAGAGGGGAAGGGAAGCGAGACGTTAAGGGCCAATCAAGTTACAGGGCATGACCGCTTTTTAGTGGACTGTTTCAGGGCAGGTATAGGAGGAACTGGAGGGGGCTGGCTATTCAACACAAGGTTACACTTCGCTTTTTCAGAGGTCCCCAAAAATCAGAAGGCTGGGAGACGGGTAGGCAGGGTAGAGAAAGCGAAGTCTTTAGGTCTGTTTTTCTCTTAAATTCTTAGAACAGATGCAGGACTCCCGTCAGTCCAAGACTACTGATGAGAGAGAGAAAGGATACCGTAGGAGTGCTGTTGTGTGCAAGCGGCTGAGACCTGTTGTCTGTGAGAAACATATGAAGTTAAAAGATCTGCATTTCCTAAGTTGCAGTGCCTTTGACGTGAGGTATGTCTAGCAGGCTCAAGATAACTGAGAGAGGTAGGATGGGAGATGTCCGAGGGTAATTTAGTGAGAAAAGCCTAGCAGCAAATATTTTGTAATTCTTTTGTTATATCTTGTGTAATGATCAACTACCTTGAAAGACCATTTAATTTTCACACCAAACAGGTTACGCTGTACCCCTGTAATGATGCTGTGATTATGTAGTGCTGAAATCGTCTGTACCTGGATGCTCAAGATGTGTCGCTCTATTTGACTGTAAAACTTTCGTCTTTAGGTGGTTAAGAGTGAAACACAGAACCTGGGTAAAATTGAGATATGTCAGAAGCTAGGAATTCGTTCGCAGGAATAGTAGCGTCGCTCTTCAGGGGTTAAAGTAGAGGAAGTTCGACAGAGAAAACGGGGGAGCAGATGTACATACGTAAAAAACGGATCACTTTTGGAGTTGTTTCGACATACCAATATCAAATGTAAGAAAACGGTACTTGGTACGTTAATAAAAATTCCCTAAAAGGCTGTACGGACTGATGCGAGAGCAAAACAGTGTTAATGATACTAGTCCCACAGAAAAAGGCGATAAACACCTTTACTTTCCTATCATTCTAGCCCTTAGAAACTAGTTCTTTTTTTTGAGTGAGGGTTAGGGGGAGATATAGACCCATCTTACGGAGGACTAGGTCTCGGAATGATATGGTCCAGGGATTCCCGTGTGAGGAAGGCATCGAATATTCTGTCCTGTGTAGTAATGAGTATCATGGCGTACTGGAAGGGTAAAGGAGTTGAGGTTTTCTTTATCTATCCATGTATTTCCCATCTTTATTCCTCCATATGTCTAATACTGCATCAGTATTTACATATTCTTATTTTCTCTCTCTATCTTTCCCGCCTCTCTCTCTCTCTCTCCTTTTCTTCCACAGCTTTTGAGGGGATTGCATTTTTTTTTGAAGTAGTATTAAGGCCAGACCACCTCGCTTGGATCTTGGATTTGTGTGGTCTATGCTGTCTCTCTCTCTCTCTCTCTCCTTCTCTTTCTATCGTTTGCTCGCTCGCTCGCTCAGGAGGAGATCTCAGCCGTGAAAAATAGTGGAGACGGGACGGCAAACTTCCGCTGTGGCAGTATCCAACATTTTGCTTGCTACGTCCAGACCTTGAGGCGGCCCTAAACCTGATCACATCTGCGTCGCGTGAGATAAATTACGGAGCAAACAGGAAATAGAAAAAGGGATGACTGTGGTAAAGGGAAGGGTGGGAGGGGGAGGAGGAGGAGGAACATAACCAGAGCCAAAGGCATGAGACGAAAAGGGAGAGGAGGAAAGAATTAGTAATAGTAGAGGGAGTTTACATGAGTTTACATGAGACAGACAAACAACAGGAGGCCTGATTGGCCCACGACTGGGTTGTCAATTAACGGAAACAAAAGAAAGTTCAACTTGACAAGAAAATGTAATTCCGCTCAGCAATTTTTTTATGCTATCACGGACTCCCCGCTGCTGCACATAAGCCTTCTACTGTTCCGGTTAAAGATGTCGTTTATACAGTTTATTTCTGGTGTTTTTCTCAGAGTATACCCGAATTTGCAAAGTATTTGTCTAAACGACTTTTGAAGGTATTTATAGTCTCAGCATTCACTACGTCTGACGGTAACTTATTCCAGAGCTCCACACACCTATAGGAAAAGAAGCTTTTTCCCACGTCCTTACTACATCTTGTAGCTTTGAGTTTTATTCCATTTGACCTGGTAATCATATTTTCTTGCATTTCTTAAAAGATATTTGTGACTGACGTTATCAAACTTGTTCAGAATTTTGAACACTTGGATAAGTCGCCGCGAAGTCTACGTTTTTTAAGGGAGAAGAGATCCAAACGTTTTAGCCTCTCTTCGTATACCAGATTTCTAAGGGATGGGATCAATTTTATCGCGCGTCTTTGTACTTGCTCTAAGTTCTCCTCGTCTTTTTTATAGTTTGCGAGCCAAAACTGGACTGCGCATTCAAGGTGTAGTCTTACTAGAGAATTATAAAGTGTGAGAATTGTTTCTGGTGTCTTGTAATCTACGTTCCTGGCTATGAAACCTGACATTTGGTTGCCTTTTTTACTTGCTGCTTGACACTGTTTAGTGTACTTCAGTTGTTGCTAATGACAACACCAAGGTCCTTTTCTTCACTTACTTTAGTTAGAGAGTTCCCGAATAGTTTAAGGAGGGATGATAATGATAAAAAAGAATGGTTAAAAGAGATACAAGGAAGATAATTAAACACGGGATAAGGTTAGATAAAAACGATTTAGAAGATGGCATGAAGAGGGGTGCCTTTTGATAGATAACGGTGATGTAAAGGCTAATCCATCTCGCTACAAGAATACCGACTTTAAAGCTGTTTTAAAGTATAGAGTAAATATGCGCAACAGACAATGGAGAAAAAAACAAGAAGAAAGAAAGAAAAGATGGAAAAGAGAGAGAGAGAGAGAGATGACTTACGTATGATTACTTTCGACGAGATTCTGCCAAAAGGCAGGACCAGCGCGTAGCGCTCACCGTTGGAAAATCTAGAGTCACCAATGTTGCTCTGTGTGAGTCAAGTGTCGTCAAGCGTTTACGTGGTGGTACGGAGGGAGAGATTGTACCCCTGTGGACATAATACCAGCAGCTCGCGTGTGGTAACTGTTCAGAAGAATCTTAAAAGTAGGTTCTGTGAAACAAGCAACGGAGGAATCACTGATACAAGAGAGAGAACTATGATACACGTTCGACCTGGTGGGGTAACCTGAAAGCAGGAGCCGTGTACTCAGTGTGGCCAGATCGTGAACGTGTGGGACTCCACGTGGGCTTGGTGGGGTCAGCGGAAAGCAGGAGACGGGACGGACGGACTAGGAGGGAATCAACTGGGAGCAAGTGAGGACTAAGGACTTAGGACTTGTTGGTAGTAACTGGTAACACGAGGGGTTAGGGACTTGATGTGGTGGAGGTCAGTTCAGGGCAAAAGAGGCTCTATGGACATGGTAGATGCTAACTGTGAGCATCAGGGATTATGGACCACACTTTATATTTCTGTAGCAACCAACATGATGCGGGCAGAAACGTGCCCTAATCATGGTCAACTCGGATGAAGTAAATACAAATTACAGTAAAAGGTGTTTCCAGACCTGATGCATAAAGACAGACATGCTTTAAGGAGAAGGCAATACGATAAGAGGAGGAGAATTCCAAAATTTCTCTGTTCGAGTAGAAGAAGAAAGCAACATAACGGTCAGTCCTCGTGTGGCTGATCTTCCTACGGAACTTACGGAGAGCAGCAGGCAGGTGGGCGCCACGGGTTAAAGCTTTGGTGGCAGGGGCACACGGAGACAGCTCATGAGAGCAGGAGGGGTCGAAATGATACCTGCAGAAGAGGGAAAGGGGCACCAACATGCAATGGACGGGGTAACAGCTGGAGAAATAATCAGGCAGAGGGCTCTTCATTCCACTCCGGCCAAAGGAATGTGGAGGGAGAAGCACCCTAGAAATGCGAGCAGTACTCCATACTGGGATGAATGAAAGCCCTGTGTATTTGGAACTGTTGAGAACAAGAGAAGCGATTATGTCACATATACAGTCCTCCCAGCTTCTGATGAGCAGATTTTGTAACATTCAATATAAGGAGTTTCCAGGATAGATTGGAGGCTATGGTTATACTCTATTGCAGGTAAGTACAGTATTTTGAAATTCAACAGTGGGAAACGAGTGAGATTTAGAAAGAAATATTGGGAGAATTTTTGCTTTTGCACCATTGAACTTCACCTGTTCACTGTGTCCCCATTCCGAGGTGCAGAACAGTCCGAATTAAGAGAGGAGATAAGCTCAGTGTGAGAAAAGGACCTTGTATTAGAATGAGGACGGGAGAGAGTGTGAGCTGTAATACAAAGAGTGGAATCATCGGCGTAAGAGTGAGTGAGATTAAAGGTTAAAGAAAGATCTTTACTGGATAGAAGAGAGTAAGCGACTGGACAGAACCCTGATAGGAGAGGGAGCTAAAGTCTCTCTGTTAAAGACTACCGCATCTGACCAAACAGAGTAGAGGAGAGACCAGACAGAAGCAGAGAAGACAGGGGGTGAAGCACAAGACAGCAAGGACTTATGCCACACCCTGTAAAAATGGTCTGGGGATGTTGACAGTTATGACAAAAGATTCACGAAAATCCCTGGAGAAAGGAGGACCAGAGGCTGGTCATACAGGAAAAGTGTTCACCAGCAGACTCAAAGACGGGAATGGCATTGCCAATGTTTCGGAAAGAGAGAACGAGGAAGAGTTTAAAATTGGAGATAGCAGACGTGGCAGCGATGGGGCGATAGATGAGGGGATCAGAACGCTCTCCTCACTTAGGAATGGCTTGCACCAAGGTACGCTTCCAAGAAGGAAGGAAGGGAAGTTTGGGTTATAAAAGTTAGAGAAGAAATAGGCGAATAAGGATCAGAGGTAGTTCAGGGTAGTTCAGGCAACACTCCTCTTGAACACTATGCCATCCGGACCATAAGTCTTACCCACTTGTAGCTGGGACAGTACTTGGAACACTTTGCACGGGAAGAAAAAAAGAAAAAAAACAGAAGAGGCCCTACGATCAGTAGGAGGAAATAGACGAGGAAGAGGACTAGGTATGGAGTCATCAAAGTAAAGTTGGGGGAGGCTGAGCTACCGACGAGAGCGGTTTCATTAGATGGAGATTTGTCAGGTCGGAAGAGAGGGAGGAGCGGCTAAGTTGCAAAAGTTCTTGGAGACAGTTTTGTTTAAGGTCCAGAAAAATTTATCTGTAGGGAAGAAGACAGATCAGTACACTTTATGACGTGCCTGACTTTACGAGCAACAGCTTCGCAAGGATTAAATGGGCCCGTTGTGCTCCGTCCCTGTAGCTAACTTGGGAGGCTTGGGAGGGAGGGAGGGAGGGAGGGAGGGAGGGAAGTCGTTGGAGCCAAGACAATTTTTGTACTTGTTGAAACCAGCCAGGAGCAAACGGGACTCTGGGCATGGGTGTTAGGCAAGTCAGAGAAAGAGAGGATATGAATATATTTGATTATTTTGGGGAGATTAGAGTTATATAGACTTCGTGAGGTCAACAGATCCAGAGGAGAGTGGTATAGACTGGAGAGGGCTGACTAGGGAGCAAAAAGATCTGTGGACATGGAGGACGAGGCGTTATATTAGGGCAAACAAGGAGCACGTAGGGAAAGGAGCTTGGTGGGGTCAGCTGAAAGCTAGAGGGGCGACAGACTCGCTGAAAAGGACCGACGATCATGAGAGAGTCATTGGGATTTACTGGGGTTAACCGATAGCAAGAGCGACGACGGATCTGGCAATGCTGACTGAGGGCAAGAGGAGACACAGACTTGGTGCGGTCACCGCAAAGACGGGAGGACTAACTGGGAGAAGGAGATGCTGAGGACTCCGTATGGCTATTTTCAAGACAAGCACGGAGCTTGGAATTAGCTGAGGCCGTTTGGTTATACCTGGTGAGGCCAGCTGGGGGAAACATGAGCTTCGTTCATGATGGGCTTCTCTGGGAGCAAGATGGGCTGTGCTCGTGATGGGGCTCACTGGAAGCAAGATCGGGTGTGCTCGTGATGGGGTTCACTAGGAGCAAGACAGACTATGTTAGTGATGGGGCGAATTGAGAGAAAGATGGGCTATGTTCGTGATGGGTCATATTTGGGGCAAGAGGAGCGTATGACGCCGATGGGAAGCTTGGGATCAAGATGGACCACGGATCACTAACCAATATAGAGAAAGAGGGGTCTATGGCCTTCTTTGTGGCCACCTGGGGGGATCACCTGATATGAAGAGGGTGCTATGGTCTCAAGTAGGGCCGTCTGGTACCTGGCCATGTACTTGTTGTGGCCCACTGGGAACATGTGGAGCTGTTGGCTATTGGCCCGGTGGGGCGAACTTGAAGGAAGATGGTCCAAGAATAAGCTGTGTAAGACTGGGAGTAAGAGGAGGCTTTAATCTCAGTGAGGCCAACTACGAGCAAGAGGCGCTGTGTTCCTGGTAAGGCCAATAGGGAGCAGGGGGGACGATGGACTTTATGGAGATAAATGATACCAAAAGGGGACAGTGACCCTGTGGGGTTAAATCTGGAAATAATTGTAAATAATTAGAAATAATTGACTCCAGCTAGGTGTAAGATGGGGCTGTGCATGTGGTGTGGCCAGCTAAATGCAAGAGGGGATAATGATTCCAGTGAGGCCAACTGGGAACAAATAGGACTATGGCCCTGTTGGGGCCAACTGGGAACAAGAGGAACTGTGGTCTTGATGGAACTAACTAGAAGTAACGAGGACCAGTGACTAAGTTGGGATAACTGGAAGCAGCAGGGGTTATGGAGAGAGTGGTGATCAATTAGGGGCAAGAGGGGTTATGGGCTTGGTGTGATTAATTATGGACAAGAGGGAATATGGGCTCGGAGTGACTAATTAGGGGCAAGAGGGGCTATGGGTTTAGTGCAATCAATTAGCGGCAAAAGGGGCTTTAGACCTGGTGACCAATTAGGGGCAAGAAGGACTATGGACTTGGTGTGATCAATTAGGGGCAAGTGGGGCTATGGGCTTGGACTGACCAGTTAGGGGCAAGAGAGGTTATGAACTTAGTTTGACCAATTAGGGGAAAGAGGGGCTATGGACTTGGTGGGGCTACGTAGAAGGTGAAGGAAAGTCCTTCAGCTTTAACACTGCTCTTCATTTATGGGTCAACAACACAGATATATATACATACATACATACATAT
>JAYMFT010286562.1:0-10417 GCA_038088735.1 Panulirus argus | reverse complement strand
AAAAACAATATATATATATATATATATATATATATATATATATATATATATATATATATATATATATATATATAATGCCCTCAACACCAAAAACAAGCACAACAGACATTACGTAGCAGCATCAGTCCCAAGTAAGAAAGCCACAAGATTTTAAAAACATTTAAGGCAGTGTTTTGTGTCCCTCTCCTCTGGAAGCCTGGACTGCCGTCTGGAAGCATGGCTTTCCGTCGCGACGAGAAAAAAAAAGAGAAAAAAAGGCCTGGAACTGCCATATTCCAGTGAAATGGCCGTGAAGGACGTGGAAAGACATAATAAACATTTAAATGGTATATTAGGCCTGGAGGACATAATCGAGAGGAAATATTAGTCGAAACAGAGCGTGTAATGTGCGGCTGGCGCAATGGTTATAGGTTTCCACAGAATTCTGCTTGGGGACACGAGGCCTTAAAGTGAGGACTGACTCCCTGGATAAAGCTGGGTAAAACTGGATACGAGTTTGGGATAAAAACTGGAGGATGAAGGATAGACAGAAGAAAGGATTGGGACATAGACAGTTGATACGTGGATAAGGTATAAAGAACTGGGATAAAGATAGAAGAAATAGGGATTGGGATACAGACATGATACGGGGGTAAGATATAAGGATTGGGATAAGGATAGACAGAAGAACGAGGGATTGGGATACAGACAAATGATATGTAAATAAGACATAGGGATTGGGATACAGATAGCAGACTGATTGATTAGGATATAGACGAATGATGCGTGGGTAAGATATAAAGGATTGAGATAAAGATAAATACGACAGCATAAAAGAAAAGGTACTCGATGAATCAGACAGAATAACACAATGAATGAGATGAAAGAATGAATATAGATATTCTCTTAAAGAAACTGGTGAGGGCATGACCGAAATTAAGAAGGTATAATACGAAAGATGATGACAGATTTAAACAGGCCATATCCAGGAATAAACAATACGCATAAAGAATAACAAGAAGTGAAACTAAGCTGCCCGTCTTGGAACTGAAAGGCTTAATAATGACGATACATGACGTGAAGCGGGCTGATCACGTAAGGATATGGCAGCGTCAAAGAGTGGTGTGGAGGCAAGTAAAGCTTGAGAAAAGGACCTCGCTGGGTACGAATGGTATGGACGTATGGAGAAGATGAGTGAAGAAAGACTGACGAAAAGGATCTGCTTGTCAGAAGTGGAGTTAAAAGTGCTAGAGAGGGATGCCAAGATGAGGATGAAAGGATGATGCAGGGGAGGCTGGGCCTGAACATTCAGGAGGGTTACAGACACACAGTAAATTGGATCAATGTGCTATATGGGAGCGACGTGCTGTCAGTGGGCTGAGTCTGTGCATGGAGAAGTCTGTGGGCCATGACTGTGGATGATGGGTTACGGTTTCATTTGTATCATACATGACATCTGAAGAGTAGATGTGTGCAAGTAAGGCCAATCTTCGTTTATTCCTGATTCTATCCCACTGTGGCTACAATAATAGTAATAGTAGTAGCAGCAGTAGCAGTAATAATAATAATAATAATAATGATAACTATGATACTTGTTGTGATCATTATTATTATCATTACTATCATTCTTATTATTATTATAATTATTATTATCATTATCCTTATCTTTATTATTAGTATCGTTATTATATACACTGGTTTTAACAGAAAATTTATAACAATGACTGTCTCTGATTTTAACACACGGATTGTACCAGTGACTGGCTCTAGTCTGAGACACGCAAGCGACTGCTCCTCACACGAGTGGCAACACTGACTGCCTATGCCTAAAAAGATAAAATGGACCCGCTTCTGAGCTCTCATCACAAATGGCAACAGTGGCAAGCTTCGGGGGGCAACGGTGTCCAATTCTATCCTTAAAAAAACAGAAAAAAAGAAAACAGGCACCGTTGACTTACGTCCTCTGGCGAGAGAAATCTTTAATAGTTGTGCATGAAATCGCGTTAACAGTTTTAATTAAGGCGGAGGTAATTACCAAAAAATCTGACGTCTGACTTTGATCTAAGCGCCGCTGCTGGTCGACGTGGACTGAGGTCGGTCAAAGGTGAGGGTGGAGAGAAAAGTCGCAGATGAAAGTAACGCCAAATTATTCGATGATTTGGCGTGAATTTAAATGAATTTTAATGAATTTTTCCTCTTCCCGCGTCATGAATGAAGGGAAGGGAGGGGGGGGGGATGGTGTGAAATCAATTTAATTTTTTCCCGTATTTTATTTGTGAAATGATACTTGAATGGGAAATTGCAAAGTAGATATCAAGGCCAAACTGAAATCATGACGTTTGATGACTCTCTGGGATCAAAACTGATGAGAGGCTTTGCAATATCAGCAGGGACGGTACGGTGTAGGATGGGTATCATGAGAGAGAGAGAGAGAGAGAGAGAGAGAGAGAGAGAGAGAGAGAGAGGTGCATAGAATTACATAGATTCACAGACCACACAGGCCCCAAGGTCCAAGCCATAACGCTATTGTAACAGATGCAGTCCCCTTAAAATCAGCAGAGGAATAGGATAGCAAAGGAGAGAGAGCGAGAGAGATAGAGAGAGAGAGAGAGAGAGAGAGAGAGAGAGAGAGAGAGAGAGAGAGAGAGATGCAGGACTGATCAATTACTTCCACGAAAAATACCAGATTGAGGTATCGAACCCATGTTCCTGGGTATTAAAGTCGAACATCAGTTTGCCATAAGCAGCTGCTCTATTGATATCACGTGAGTCACTTGTAACCAGTCTTCCACTATGAAAGAACCGTGACGTACGGGAAAGCGGCCTTTCTGCTAATTCAGATTCTTTCCACAATACCTTAGGTTTACATTTGAGAGGAGTACATGTTTTGAAAGATTCTGGCATATAACAGATCAATAGTCGGTAGACTGTGGCTCCTTCCTCATAAATTGCCCAGACATCAGGACTAAGATAATGAAATAAAACTTACAATATCAATCAAAACAAAAGAGATAAATAAAAAAAAAACACCTAATACAGTCTTCATCGAAGAGAGAAACGTTGGTCGGAGATTCGATGAAAAAATACTAAAGGTTTTAACAAAGGAATGAATATTCGAGGAAGAATCATGAGGGCGAATCCCAGAATGGCCGGGATTCGCCGTAATACAATAAGAGCACCAAAGGGGGTTAAGGGGGGGGGGGACTCACCTCATGTGCGTAGCTCTCTCGAGACTTCTCGGAGATAGAGGAGAGGGTCTCGCCCGTGACTGTCCCCGTGTAGGACGAGGGCGCATACATCTCGATGGTGGTGCTCTTGCTTGACCCCTTATCCGACGAGGCTGTGAGGGCGTGGAGGGAGAGGTGTTAACACACACACACACACACACACACACACACACAGAGGAGGACAGAGAATCTCATCATCTTAGATTCCTTGCCAGTGATCCAGATTTAACAGATTTAAGTATATGATCATAATCGAGCAACTCACTTCATACATCATCAAGATGGTCCTAACATAATGCTATAGAGGTAATTTCCTTGATTATGACTATATTCATAAAGGACAGTTTCAGGAATGGTAGGAGTATTGTCTCCTTCAACACGGGACTACACACAGTTCTCATAATCAGTCTTGTAACAGATTATCTCAAAATTTAAAAGAAAAAGGTAAAAAAGAATAATTTTATTGTTATAACAGCTTAGACAACACATGGTAAAGACACCGAATCTAATCTAGGAAATGGAATCAGATTGCAGTGTTACATTCTTAGAACACCCTCTAAGATAAGAATACATACCAAAGCGCCATAATAGTTAGAATAGGCATCTGTTAGAATATGATCTAAATTGGTCACTAAGCTAAGATTTGAATGGTTTAAGCCTGTATTGTGTAAGACCTAGTGGTGTGGTGATTATTATGAGAGATAGAGAGAGAGAGAGAGTGTGTGTCAACTAACTTGTCAGTTTGTCAGTATATTACACGTGGAAATGAAATTTCTAGAGCACGAGGAAAGCAGGCACAAATGTATTTTGTCCAATGTGTCAAGAGCTCTTGCATACTAAGTAGGCTAGCGGATAAAGACTTCCCACGCCATTCGCAAAGCGTAGTTATACTTTACCTGAAACACTGTGTGTGCAGAATTCACTCAGTGACTAAGAACTTCCACTAGAGACACATAGATAACCACAGTGTTATAAGAGAAAGGCAGGAGTGCGTGTCGTCCTTTTTCAATTCATGATGAACGTAACAGTCCAGCCTTTCACCAAGGAAGCAACCTAACTAACACTGAATGCAGTTCTTTTTGTCTTTTGGAATAAACTGAAAGAGAATGCTACTTATGTAAATTTGAGTTCATGGGTTTTTCGGTGATGCTAAACACTTAACTTTGAGCATAAGGATGTTTTTCTTAAGGAAAATGGCAGAGACTAAGACTATGATCTCTGAAAACGAATGGAGCATAGCCTATCAGACCGCATACTGAAAATATTTATTATATATTTGACTCTAAAATGGTGGAGGGTTTGTCTCAATGAAAGAAAAGATTAAATAAAAGTCGACAAGCTGAAGAGTCAAAGTCTCAAAGAGAATATTCAAAGAGGGATTGGACAAAAAGCTAGAAAAATAGACAAAACCTCGCAAATGTGTATTTGACGTGATGGAAAAACATCTGAAAAATATGTCATTGTTACGGGGATCTATAAAATGTTCGGAGCTATGAAAATTGGATGTGGAAAGAGAACTGTATAATGGGATGATGATATAAGGTGGCTTATGACAAGAGACAACTTGTGAGAGAAAGACAACATGCATTGTCGTGTACCCAGTGACTAGATGGAGGGAGTGATTGTTCCACTGTGTAAATGGACTGTGTTATTCTATCATTATCCTACAAGAAGAACGATACAAGAATTCTTCGTTGAGTCGCTAAGCTCTATGGCTAGGCTTTTTATTCGTCGTTTATAAGAGATGACTCTACCCTATGCAGGTTTGCAAGAGGGGTGCAAAGGAGGTTTTCCACATGAACAAATCATGCACTAAAGACTTGGCGAGAGAATGAGGAGGTGTACCCGTTTAAGACTGCTGAACAGTGTGAGTTTATGAGGGAAGATGGACTGCTTGTATGAGAATAAAGGATGTTATGAGAGAATGGTTATGAATCGGTTATCTCGGGTGTACCACGAGGTACTGCCACCATGGGAGTCAAATACCTATGCAAAAGCACTGAGAAAGGTAACAGAATGGAAGGCTTTTACGCTACAGCCACACCAGAGTGGAAATGAGTTGGTGGGTGAGGAAGGGGGCCTATTACAGCTGCTCTCTGCAGATGCCGAGAGAACGATTGCTTATCGTGAGCAACAAGGACGCTCCTCGTGTAAAGCTAGATGGTGTGAGTGGTGACAACAAGCATTTCCTAGGAAATATATATACAATCCGTTGCACCACAGATAATCAGTGAGCACTATTAGCACTACAGTAGAAGTATTTGCTTGATTACTTTCTACATAAGGTTAAGTATGAAAGGCGTGTGGGGCTGAATACACTTCAGGATGATAGTAGTACAAATATAGAGCACCATAACCTCCATTTGGCTAGCTACTATACCCTCCACCATAGCCATAACCACCACCAACATGCGCAGCGCTGACTCGTCAGGCGCGCCTTACCCTGGCTACTACCCTGACGGCGGCGTCGACGGTGGAGGACGCACGCCACCAGCACCACGTTGACCACCACCAGGAGGCCGCCCACAGTGGACACGGAGAGCGTCACCACACGCGGCAGGTCGGCCTTGTCCGCCAGCACCCGCGAGATGGCTCTCTCTACCTCCGTCAACGGCGGCGAACCTGGGCACATACACACACGCACTCGCTACCTTTGGGTACTGATTGGTTGCGCGGGCAGAGGGGCGCTGGAAAATCCAGGGCCCCTTTGCCCGCTAGGCAGCCGAAGCTTGCAGTCAAAGGGGCAACTGACCTGTTAACCGCTTGCGGGCTCGGCGCTTGATGAAGCAAGCGACGAGAGCTACGTTGAGGACGAGGAGTGCCGCTCCCACCAGCGTGATGATGATGACGATGAGTCCAGAGACACGGGAGCCCGGTGCCACAGTGGGAGGGGTGTCTGTGGGCGGGGCCGTGCCTGGAGGGAGGTTGAGTTAGTAATTCTACATCACCACCACCACTACTACTATGGACCCCAAGATAGGACTGTCATTACACCATCACCACCACTATCACCCAGAAAGCACCAGTATAACACCATCACCATTACCTGTGCAGTATTTGTTCCCCATTAATGCCCCCAGCCAGCACCATAATCACACAATCACCATAACTAGGCTGTCCTAGCCAGTGCAAGTATTGCACCATCACCACCACCACTGTAAGCACCATTACCATAAATGTATACATCCCTTGCATCATTACTGTGCCCAACACAATCATTATTCTACTACTGAAAAGCTAAGCTTTCCCATCCTTAAAGTATAACACAACTATTTAAGCTTAGTATATGATATCATTGATGTCCGTATCTCCAAGCATTCACTATACACCACACTTCTCACTACACGCCATAATAAACACTACAACAGACTCATCATATCACAGACAACATTTTTACCGCCTTCTCACCTCACCATATTACCAGTATTCGAAAGGCAGTCAAAGAGTTTTGATAAAAGAATTTGAAATAGCAGGGTTCTGTTGTCTACGAATCATTAAAGTGAATCTTTGGATCATTCAGTTTCACAAATACGGTGCGATTTATTGTTTAAGACTCAGAGCTTGAAGTTTGGCATCAGAGGAAAAAATTTAGTACTGGAGTGCTAAAAGGCTCTTAACCGAAGAGGGTGTCTACGGGACGGATTTTCATCAACTTACGCTGGTAGTGGATGGCAATGGTATCCTTCATATGCCAAGGCAGCAATACGGGCCAGAGAGTTCAGGCGCGTCCGAGTCTTGAGATTCACCCATTGTCCAGGACGACCTTTCATATGCCGCTCATGGGACAACTGCGACCTCAGTCGAGCACTTGATTTTGGCGGATCGACGCCTTAAAGTCGGGAAAATGAGCGATAAAGCTGGAACTTCGCATGGCTGTGTTGTGACCGTCATCCATAAACATTCGGGCAATGGGCTAAGATTTCGGCAAGACGAGAAACTCCAACGCTCTGGATCAACACCAAGAGGTTGCCACAAGTCGCGAGCTGCCTGAACTGTGTTAAGGCCAATCCAGCCCACTTTCTTTCCCGTCTGGTGACACGGAACGAGACCTGAATCCGTCTCTGAAACCCTGAGTCTAGAGTAGAAGAGATCATGGCTTCTTTTATCCGGGAACAGTCATAGGGATTCTGTTGATCGACTCTACGTCTTGGAAAACAAGGATCAGACGATTAACGTGCCCACGGATTAAAGAAAAATTTGCGCAATGCCGTGAAGGAGAGTAGGTGGGGAATATTGAGCAAAGGTGTTTCCCCCCCTCTTCTTTGACATCGGACTGCGCAAGCTGCTGCTACTTGTGCCTGTGGCTTCGAGCAAAATCAGCCTCCGTCCTTTACAACCCAGACCTGCCTCCAAGCGACTGTATCATCTGTTTCGAAACTTGAAGTCCCACCTTCTTAGCCAGCGTTCTGAAGAACGACTAGGAGCTTACGATGGACTACTATAAAACTGCCATTAAGAACTTGAAGAAGGACGAGAACTGAACGACAGCAACGGGACCAGTGGAGGACTAAGTTGAAATAGAAGACGAGAGATGTTTGTCTGCCTCTTTTTCATTTTACGCCTTATTCACAAATCTCTTTTTGACTGCCACTTTAACTGTATAGTATCCATGAATAATGTATAAAGGCAGCACTATCTGATCTACATTATCATTTCCTCTTTAGCTCAAAAAAGCATATGATATCAAATATTCACTCCACGAAATATAACCAACCACAAATCAAGCAGACCTTTTTATACTAACACGTGGGCATAACACACTACTGTCAACCATAACTTTAGCATCAATAGTATGCCAAACCACCAATCAACCACACCATAAATACTACAACCACAAGTACTAGTACATAACACCTTCACGAAACATAACTTTAATTCCACCCCTACGTCACACAACAGACCAACCACACAACCATAATACCACACCACTACCAAGCCCACAGACTTCTCCAACCTTACTGCATGGTCGTCTCCCGTCCCGTAGGCAGCAATTCCACATCACCAACTAGAGCCTAGCCAGTGCAACATCTCCCTCAGCCTACCACATACATCATCACCCCCTCTCTCCACCACATACATCACCACCCCCTCTCCCCACCACATATATCATCACCCCCTCTCCCCACCACATATATCATCACCCCCTCTCCCCAGCACATACATCACCACCCCCTCTCCCCACCACATACATCACCACCCCCTCTCCCCACCACATACATCCCCACTCCCTCTTCCCACCACATATATCTCCACCACCTTTAAACCCGTTACCATCCTCTCACCAACCGCGCCACAGTACATATAGCAGCACCATCAACAGACACAGCATCATCTTCACTACACTACGCCTCAAACAGACCACCTCTTTAACCCCGGTCCAGCACGACCCTGGAGCATAACAGATTACTACCCTCGGATATGATGGCGTCGACTCAAACCTGCCCCTGGTAAGGGTCATAGGTGACAAGGGTTACATCATCATGCCCAAGGGTCGTTCCGTCGTGTTCAAGGGATTCCTTAATCTTAAGGGAATAACATCCATCTTGGTTAAGGGCAACATTCGCGACCATCCTCCTCACACTCTCTCTCTCTCTCTCTGGGCTTCGCTCATAACTTAACCTCACTCGGGACCCAGTAATAGCAACACACACGCACACATACACACAGAGCAGTCGGGGGGAACATAATGGACCGCGAGCGAAGACCTTCATTGCCTCGCATGAAATGACATTTTGACGTATTTTGTCACATCTAAAATGGCGCTGATATTCTCATGCAAAGGATGGCCGTCAGGAGAACAAAGACTGAGTCATTTTTGGTGTAATCTGCAATTCTCATGCAATGTCTGGCGTTAAGAGGAAATGATGACACAGGCATATCAGACCCGAATCTAAAATTGGCTCATATTTTCATGCAGGGTTCGGTGTTGTTTTATGCCATGCTGTCCCTGTCGTGAGAGTGTTTGGAATTGTTATGTACTACTTGGCATTGTCAGTGCCGTGCTTGGCGATGTACTGTAATATTCGGTTAATGTTATAGAGAGCTAGTTATTGTCATGCAGTGATTGACATTGTCGTGCTGTATCATGCGTTGTCATACTGTACTAGACGCTGTCATGCAGTACTTAACATAGTCATGCAAAGTTTAGCATTGCCATGGAGAGCTTGGCATTGTTATGCTATGCTTGATATTTTCACATAGTATTTGGCACTGTCATGTTGCGCTTTGCACTGCGAGACACTGCTTGACATTGTCATGCTTGGAATTTCCGCACAGAGCTTGGCAGAGAGAGTCATGAAGCTCTTGGGATGCGCATGCAAACCCGTTAAGGCGTTTCCAAGTTATGCAAAGCATTTCAAACCAGTTATTATATGCATAACGTACGTCAGGGCGAAGCGTGGTTTATTTGAGGTTGCCTTCATATGGCCCGAGACTAACCCGTGATGCATATGCCTCACGGAGAATAATGTTTAAATTTGGCCGTGAAATTAAGGGGCCCTCCCACCAGCAGTAGATCCGGGAACAAGACCATTTTAATGGAAACAAGTATATATGCTTTTCGAACCCATTCTGGTTTATCTGATGTTTAAGACCTGGTGTATGGTTTTCAGGTGGGGGTTGGGGTGGTCTCTTCTACACAGCCAACCCCACAGCTTGAGCTGTGGGGCCCTAGGCTGCTGGTGGATAGAATGACGCTAATGATATACAAATCTTAAAAGAACACGTAGTGGGGGATCATCGCCTTATCTACGGAAGCAACATTGATGAATTTCCACACGTATTATTCATCGTCTTGGTCATCAAAGCAGATAAAAGATAGGAGATCATGACTATGCGTTAAGCAACTAGTTAATATATAATGTGTTGTAAAATGGACTTAGATCGATATGTGGTACCTCTGACCCTTTGAACGACCTACTTCCTTACCATGTCTATGGTAATGAATGGGTAAATACGGAGAGGAAGGCTAGGTGGGGATTCTCCAATGTAATAAGTGTAGGATTTTTGCATGGCTTACCTTGAAACACCCACCTGTTTCCTGTTCTCCCCTCTCTAAACATATATATTGTCTTTTTTCATACATATTCACGATTTCCCGCGTTAGTGAGGTATCGTCAAGAACAGAGGACTGAGCCTTAGAGGGGAAATCTTCACTTGGCCCCCTTCTCTGTTTCATCTTTTGGAAAAGTAAAAACTGGAGAGGAGGATTT
>JAYMFT010286551.1:0-10417 GCA_038088735.1 Panulirus argus | reverse complement strand
GTCGAAAGCGATCCGACTTATAAACTGTCCCAGGCTAACTTCCAAACTTGACCCCCTTGCCCTACGCCGCAATTTTGTTCACTTTCCCTCCTCTCTAGGTATTACTTTGGCTTTTGCTCCCGAGAGCTGGCTGCCTGTGTGCCTGCAGCACTAGCTAGACCACGCAATGCTCGGTAAGCTGCTGCATCACATGATTATTGTGTGGCCATCAGCAACTCAAGGGTGTGCCGTTTTGATACCTGCTTCTTTCCCTAGTCCTCGAAGCTCTGGAACTCTCTACCCTCTCATGTCTTTCCTAGTAACTATGACCTGGCACATTTCAAAAGATAGTTTTTTTTAACTTTTTCAAAATTTCGTAAATACTTTCCTTTGCCTTTTCTTTTTCCGTTCCATAATTGACTTTTGTTCGTGACTGAAGCCTTCAGTACAAAAAAATAATATGTAATCTCCAAAACTTTTCAATGAATACGTTAGGAGTAAACTGTCAGTTAAAGAGTAACAAAAATGTTAAGGGATTCCGAGGGAAGAGTTGTATAGGATGATGCAAGGATATGTGAGAAACTGAATAACAAGATTAAAAGTGTTCTCACTGTGGAAATCACTATAACCCCAACACTAGTGAGTTGGAGTGGGGAGGTTTTTAGAAAACATTTAGATGGATAGAAGATTATCTAAGAAGAAGGGAGTAAACGACACAAGTCAAAGGAACCTTCTCCAGTTGGGTCGAGGTCACCAGTGGAGTGCCACAGGGTTCTATTCAGGGGCCGTTACTCATTTTGATCATTTTGATTTACGTGAATGACTTGCCCGAAGCTAAGGAGTCCTACCTGAATGTGTTTGTAGATGATGCAAAATATATGAAGGAAGTGAAAAGCGAGGAGGATTGCTTGTGCGTATAAAGGCGCCTAGACTAGACAGGCCCCAGAGTTGATCTGATATTGGTTGATGAGATCCAGCTCGAGCGAATGTAAAGTAATGAGGATGGGACAATGAAGGAAGACCTCACGATGATTATTATGTAATAAACTTAAGGATTCTGTGTGTGAGAGGGGCCTGGGAGCCGCTGCGCTGTCGTCCCTAACCTGTCGCCAGGGGTCCCATATTAGAAGACCAGTCAGGGAGACAAGCTGTCTTCAGGTAAATGTTAGAAAACATGATATGAAATTAAGTAACAAACTTGCTAAAAAACATTTAACATAAATGAATGGTGAATGATTAGAACAGAATTACTGAAGACGTGCTTAATATAGACACCATACAGAAAAGTATGGATTAGTATGATAGTAGAGAGTGTTCAAGAGATGAGCTCCACGAGTGTAAAACTCCCTCCCCAGTACAGTACATATAGGTAATTACACACACAAGAAATGGGGCCCCAGTAGTGTTAAACAGACTCCCCGTACAGTACAAAGAGGTAATGATACAGTACAGCCAACCTTACCGCCAGACTTAACATCCTGAGTACGGTTGGTAGCCCTGAGATAGTGACCCGGATTCTCTTATCAGGGAGTTGGCTCTCACCACACCCTCACCCTGCTCTCTCTCTCTCTCTCTCTCTCTCTCTCTCTCTCTCTCATTATATTTTCATTTTCTCTCTGCGCCTTTATTGATCCTCACAGTTGACTATATCTCAGCTGAGTAGTCTACGTCATCACATGAGGACAGTACAAGCATCAGACGGAGAGACAATTTTGAAATTTTTTAGCAATTATATTTTTCTTATAAACGTTGTTCAGACCACCAGTAGAAGCTCATTAGAAGCCTCTAGTTGTACCAGAACAGCCTGCAGAGATACCAGGACAACTTGCATTGGTATCTAACAGAACAGCATGCATTGGTATCAGAGCAGCCTGCAGTACCAATATCGTTCGCTAGATTTTATGGAGGTATGGTACCCAAGTCAGCTGCCTCTTATCGTGGATGTACCCGGTACCGTATACCCTGTTGCGTGCTAATCAGCTGGTGAGGACATGTCGCCCCCGGTACACGGATCTGTACCTCGACGCTTCCTACAGCAGGCACCAGTAGCTCCGAACAGTCATAGGGTAACAAGCGGTGAAGAATGTGGTTGTAGTGCACACGCCATGAGATGACTTGTCCGCTCACCGGCTTTGGTTTGACGTCATTCAACAGTTGTTCTTTGAAGGAAATTATTTGATGTTGCTGAGATATTTCTGTGAAATATTATGATACAGTTGAAGGAACATATTTCTGTGAAATATTATGATACAGTTGAAGGAATTTGTGGGGACGGTTGGAGGAGGAGGAGGTGCAAATGTTTGGAGGATGTGCTGATAGCTGGAGGAGGAGGTGTAGGAAAAGGAGGTGCGGATGGCTGAAGGAGGAGTTACTGTATGGGAGTGGCTATGGTACGTTAAGAAGAAGGAGGGTGCTGAAGGGCAAGAGGCAGCACATCTGTCATCTTCTGACACGTGGAAATTAACTGATAAGTTGACGATAGCCAGAGACACTGGAGCTCTGCTCAGTGTTAACTCAAGTGGCTGGTACACACTGTTGTATGCTCTTCTCTCTCACTGTTTCGTGTTCTTCTTGCTCACTGCTGTAAATAGTGACTTTGTCGAGAAGAATACTGTAGTGTTGTGTCGCCTGGAATAATGTTGACAAGTGAGACACTGTCGAAGTGCGAGTGTTGTGAGGAGTGCAATGGCCATGAACAGGGGTTGGTGTGGGTCCAGCCTCGCCCCACGGGGCTACCGGAAGAGGCAGGGGGCTTCCCACACTCACAGCACCATCTGTTGCCCGCCCCAAGAAAACCTTACCTCACCTGGCGGTCAGTGTACCACAGCTGGCCATTATACACCACCTGGCGACCAATGTACCACAGTTGCCCTGCAATCCCGGGGAGAGGGCACACACACTAGCACATTAACCCCCATGCCTGGCTTCCAGGGTGTCCCCTGTGGAGAAGAGATGTGTACAGGTTCGACTGCAGCTTCCGTCGGGACCATGGACGACCAATCTAGCACTACACCCTTACCTACACGATTCCGGAAATTTGATCAGGAAATTAAGGAGCAGGTTGCAGAAATTCATGATATAAACAGTTCCACAGTGCTTGTGGGCTTCGACGAAGCCAACCATCCTAGTGGTGAATCTAGACTTATTGTTGACATGTTTAAAAAAACACCGGATACATGTAATGAGATAAGAGGCAAAGACCCGCCAAATAACACAAAGAAGTCATCTAGAACGGGTATAGCCAGTGACCGCATTGTCTACAATCACAGAAGCAGTTATAAAAGGGATGGCGTTTCATATCAAGGAGAGAAAATGCCTTCTAGTGTGCCCCTGCACACTGGCCCCAGCATGCTTCCCTTAAAATCCGGTAAGACACATGTCCCCAAGACCTCCAGTCGGCTGGTTCTTAAGTTGGGTCTCACGTCTCGGGAGATCAACACCCTGAGCTTAGAACTCTCACCCACCATTCATGGTAATCAAAGGAAAAGCAGCAGTGATTTTAGTGCTTCCAGCGATCGTAAGAGTGTCTCCAGCGATCATAAGAGTGCTTCCAGCGACCACGAGAGTGTCTTAAGCGATCGTAGGAGTGCCTCCAGTGATCGCGAGAGTGCTTCCAGTAAAGGTTACTGCACTTTCTGTGATGGCAGAGGTTTTATTTGTGACAGCAGTTCCAGTCCCGGTCACCTCAGCTGCATACGAAATTACCCAAGTGATAAACTGAGTGACTACGACAGTTCTTGTCGCTCAAGTACGGAATACGACGAAGTGTTCTCTGTCAGCAGTAGAAATTCCAGTACTAGTAACTATAGCGATAAGGGCGGAAAAGTCGTCAACTTGGAGAAGATTGGACATCCATTACTGCTGAGGTACCAGAAACCCATCTACCATGACTTTAACATCTTGGACTGGTCTCCATGCCTGGGCGAGGCCAGACACGTGAGAGTGGCCAGGAACCGGCTCACCTCTCACGAAGATTTGGGAACAAAGAAACCACGAAGAATTCAAGATGAAACGTCAAGTGAAAGAGTAAACTCAGAAGCTTCCTCTGCAGACTCAAGCCCGGCAGTAAGATCCCGATCATTAGTAAGATCAAATACGAGATCCGGGCAGTCAACAAGTTTAAGTCCACTTTTGAGGAAAAAACTTCCAGCAACATCAAGCCAGTCAAAGAGAGCAACCCTGGAAATGAGCTTAGCATCAGACGTAGATCAGTTATTTACTTCAACTGGACTATCAAATCCAAACCCATCGTCACCATCAGTCTCACAGGCAGCCAGTCACACAGCACCAAAACCTCCTCTCCACCCAGCTCGGAGAACAGATGGTCTCCCGATGTTGTTAGGCGCGCTCATCGACGTCACCCAAGACATAGCTGTGACTACGAACTCTCCCTTCGGTTTCGATCTGTTCTTCGACAACTCCAGGACTCAGGAACACCCCAGGTAGTCCCTCACAACTTTGGGCTCGTTCTTGTATCCCTTCCTCCGTAATGAAATTAGTTTCTCTGTCATGTTTGAATGTTTGCGAGAAGAGATATTAACAAATTAGGAAAAACTGATAACTGCATTGTGAAGTAAATATCATATCAAAATTAAAGAAACTTACACAAGATCAGACAAGCTTTCATCTGGCCTCAGCTTAGTAATGGTGTGTCCAGACTCGCGATGTCAGTTCGGTACACAAGGCGTCTCCGTACGATAATAGAAACAGTTTAGAATGTACTAAATGAAGCATGATAATGGGGAACTTGTTTCACCCCTTGAGCACCAGGGAACGACCCATGAAGATGACGATACGACTCTTGTGTATGTTGAGTTATCCTTTGACCTCACTCTTGGGAGTCAAGTCAAAGGCTAGGCCATCATACCATAGGTCATACTGCCGTGCCCAAGGGTCGTTCCTTCGTCCTTAAGGATCGTACCGTCGTGGTCAAAGGGGTAAAGCATTGTATAGGTACACAGGTAAATACAATCCCACTTCTTGTATTAAACTGCATCTCGTTCAGTTAACAGTAGCTACCGACTGGAGGACGACGTATTCAACTCGCAGTTGGCGCTTAAATGCTGTGCATTGTGCCGCCATCTGTGGCATTACGTGATGATGCTCTGGAATCGAGTATTATTTGAATTTATTGTATGTTATGTTCATGTCGTCGGTAGCATTTCTATCGTATCCTCTCAGCTGATCCTCTCTGGTTGGATTATGAAATAATTCTTAAAATTCTGTTTTTGATGATTTAAGTTTGTATTTGCTTTGCTTGAAATATAAAAGTCCTTTCCTTTATTCTTGATAGAGAAAGTTCAGAGGAGAGCATCAAAGTTAGTTCCAGAGTTACGAGAACTAAATTGATGAGAAGTCAGAGGCAGTGAATTTGTTCCCAGTAAAAGCAAGAAGAATGTAACGTGACTTGGTCAGATATGAATGTGTTCCCTAAGCACGGAAAGAGGAAAACTAGAGCCATGACATGAAATTTAGCAAGAAACTTGTTAGAAAAGATGAAACGAAGTACCTCCATATCATGAGTAGTGAGTGAATGGAATATACGGAGTGATGAAATTGTGAACGTGGGCAGCATACAGAAGTCTAAAGACTGAACGATAACGTTCACGAGAAAGGGCTCCACGACGATAGCATTCCCTCCCCGCGCAGTACATGTTGGGTACTTAAACGCAGGTGGTGGTGGATTAGAACGGTCTGGATGTTGTTCTTCAACTGTACCGTCGCATCTCTTCTTCGTCAACTGTACCCTTGCTACCCTCGCATCTCTCTCACATATATTTATCCTAACTTTTCCTCTCAGTCTTTAACCTACCCCAACTCAGTGTTGTCTTCCCCTTCCATACACCAAACTGTAAACCGGTAAATCACCATATTGATGTCTGATGGGAGTGTTCTTTGATTATTTATAACGACAAGGACATGTACATTCGTCCTTGTACATAGTATTGATCACATATCTTGCATGGCTTATCCTCTCTTTTCTTACCTAAGCTGGGCTCACAAACTTTCCACTTCATTAATTTTCCTGTAATCATTTCTCAACAGATACTCCTTCCGCTCACCCCGGCCTTCCTGCATTCTCCCCGTTCTACAGATATTTTATCGGCCTTCGCTCTTGTGGGCCGTTTACGTGTATTCCCCCACTAAGGCTTGGTCCGATGGTACGCATGTGACTGCTATTAACCATAGTTTCTGTGTAGAGACAAGCCACACGAGGTTGACCGTTATGATATTTCCTTCCTCAAATAGTGACGCTGTGGTATTCTCCTGTCGTTCCATCTCCCTACAACATTTTCTGCGTAAAGATCCAGGACTATAAACATTCGTTGAAATTTGAGTAATTCTTTCATTTTTATTCTCATACTCCATTTTGCTTTCAACAGAGATGGCTATGATTAGGGCATGTTTTTGCCTGTACCATGTGCGATACTGTAGGACAAGACAAAAAGTATCTGCAATGTATTTTTCAGTCGTTTCCAAGATTAGCTACATTGCTGACGGTGGTGGCACTGCAGACGCTGAGGGTAAAGGTCGCTGCCGCATGGAAGTGAGACCTTTACATCCATTGCTCTGTTGTAATCACTATGTAAACACAGCCGCACCCTTGTCGACTTGCATGGAAGAAGAGCAGCGCGCTTCTTGTCGCATTTTGTGTGGTCGCAAGGAGATAAATGATATGAAATTCACACATTTTCTGTCAGTATAATGATCATGTCGTGCCACAGCGGAAGACTGACGAATGGATCAAAATGTTCAAAATTGACAACAAATGCCGGCGACGCTGAACGTTTAGGGCGGCCATCCACATCAACAGTTTTTAAACATTTTCATCCATTTTGGACATTCTGATCGCTGGGCACATGTTCCGGTATGGCAAGCCCTGATCACCACACTGGACAGGTGGTAGGAGATCTTCACCCACTTCCTTGCCGTCAGGTCGCGAAAAAGGAAAAATAAAGTGAATGACAGCGAGTTGGTCTTGGGTGCGGGTCGACAAGGGTGCGGCCATATTTAGAGCATGTGAGTCTCCTTCCCGTGTAGAACCGACCATTGCGCTCAGTGCTTGCAGCAGTGTGGCCAGTTATAGGAGCGAACAACAGACACTGCCAATCCCGTTTGACTTACCCTCGTATAAAAGTAAACTTGTGTATGCTTTGAAACAAGTTTTGTTTCATTCGGATATGAATGGTTTGGTTATTAGAGTGATATTGTTTTGATGATACAATAGACTGTCAATACACAAATATCATTTCTATCTGTGGAAAGTTTGGTAAACCAGAAGTGATCTGTATATAGATAATCAAGTGTATTTCATGATCCTGAAAATAAACATCTGTATCGGGGTTAAGTTAGTCGGTCTCTGTAGTAAACTTGATGTCTTCATCGGTCGTGAGTTGTGAGTTTGATTGCGAAGAAAACACGTCGACGGACGAATGAGATCGATGGCTGCATCTGCAGCACAACGAGGTTTTTGATTAACGCCGCCAGACGAACTGTCATCTTCAGATCAGTGTTGTAGGGTGAGTACCTGGGCTGCGTAGCGGCATTTCAACGGCTGTAGAAACATACATACCTTACGTAAGTAACGTAACATAACACAAATGCATCAACTAATGGTACAAGTCATGGTTCAGGGAGGCTTGAGAGTGTGAGGTGTTACCAACACCTGACGCTGAGCAAGGCGTCGAGTGTCTGAGAGCAATGGTGTCACTGCGTACTGACAGGGAGATAACCGCGTGTGGCAGGTCTACACCAGGGCTACACTGCGGTCCACCTCAGTTACTGTCACGTAGCCGAGGCTGCCGTGCTCACACTGTGGTGCTTCAAGTGTTGTCTCGTGCTGTCTTTTGTGTCTCGCTCGTACACCGTAGTGCAAGTGTTGTCGTGTCTTGAGGAGGAGTGTGTTCGTGTATGTGTGAGAGAGAGAGGTGAGGGAAAAGGCTTTGAAATGATTGGATAACACTGATGCAGTAACAGAAGGCTGTGTGTATACATTCCTGTGTTTCAAGATGTGGCACAGATAGTGATTCTTGACAAACGCCAGAAGACGTTCCGAGTGGCAGACGACCTTTTCAACGTGTCAAGTTTACATTTTTGTGTTCAGTGTGGGTGGTTAACCATAAGTAATTACCAGGACTTTTGACAGGACAGAATATCATGATGAAGGTTCACGTGAAATAGATCAGAAAATTTCTAGAAAAAATATGTGAAAAGTTAAGCTTGGTGCTTGTGGAATAAGCCTTCCCTGACAGAGGGAAAGATCTCTGGGTCATCCCCTTGTAAATTAGAACAATTTATAAACAAGATTGCAAGTCTGAAAAAGTAAAACGCATAAAAATGCTACAGAAACATTGCTGTGTGATTACTCTGTCGTATTCTTACATGATCATCAGTGCCGTCTGTAATCTGCAAGGGCATCCACAGCTTCCAGACTGCGAATTATCAACTTTTGACAGTAGGAAAATTATATGAAATTTTAATTCAAATTAACTTTTATATTAGAAACGTGAACGCTGTTGATATCAAAGCTTCTGGCGAGCTACAGTGAGAAGTTCGGTCGACCCTTACCAGGTGCCCGGGAGAAGCCTCCTTACGCATCGTCCAAACCACTTCAGAAGCGATAGAGAAAAAGGGAAAAGTCAAAGAGCATGTGTCTAGTCTGTGTCACAGTTTATCCCACACACAATTGCCAGTAGAAAGTAGCCATAGATTCTTAGACTATAACCATTTACAAGGCTTAACAACCAAATTCTGTCATTATGCCAGAACTCCACCCTCGTAGGGAAATCCGAGTTCCTCTGCACAGTAGCAGAGATGAGATGAAGTTGATAAGGAATTTCAGATTATCTTCAGTTTCGGTACGGAGAAACCAACGTGACTCATCAACACTGAAACCGTAGATGTAAGGAAATATCCGATGATTTTTGAAAAGCTTTTGAAATGTGGCTTTATTGCTGGAAAGTTACGGCCTCCAGCAAGATCCCTCTGTCTTTTCATCGCCAGAGTCAAAACTCACAACGTAATTGGCTGTTTGGCCTTTGCAATTAATGAGAGTTGCGTTGGGATTCCCTCTATGAAGATTGAGTGACGAGTTGATATCAGTATTAGATTCCTCTTGGAAGTAAAAGTGGAAGGAAGCTTGGAGGCCTTAACTGCCAGTAGAGGTACCAGCAGCCGGTAGACTGGTTGGTGCTTGACGTTATGTCTGGATATCTGGTTCCTGGAAACGCTAGAAGCCGGAACACTGATTCTTGGAAGTGCATCTTACTGATAATCTGGAATCTTGAAGAGCTTGCTATGGGCAGAGCATTTCCTGGAAAAAAAAAAGAAAAAGCAGTTAGACACATGCCCATGAGAGTCAGGAGCTAATAAACTGGTTCCTGAGAAAACAGGAATCAACAAACTGCCTCCTGTGAAGCCAGTTACCAATAGAGTGGCTCCCGTAAAACCGTCTGTCGTAACACAGGCCCCTGGAAATCAGGTACCAGAAGACTAGCAGCCGGAAAACCAGCTACTAGAAGACTGGCACCTGGAAAACCATTTACCAATTGACTGATTCCTGGGAACGGTTTACCAGAAGACTGACTCTTGAGACGTAATCCATGGAGGCTGGTTCTTGGGCAGGATGACTGCCGGCAGACTGGCGTTTGTAAACCCTGATACTTGGTAACCTGATCTGGTGAAACTAACTCATGCGGAACTGGTTCCCAGAAACGCTCATACCCGGTAAACTGCTCGTTGGAAACGCTAATCCCCAGCAGCCTAGTACCCTGATACACCAATTCTCAGCAGACTGGTCCCTGGGAACGGTAATGCCCTGGCAGACTGGTACCTGGAAGTGCAAGCAACCAAGTGATTGGTTTCTTCAGGCAGTTGCGTCAGTTGCTTACGGGTATGGGAGGGTTGTCAGCATCATCTCTGGCTGCTGGCTGACACATGGGACCATCGAGGTACTGGATGAAGGAGCTCGGCTGCCTTTGTTGCCGATGCTGTTGTCTCTTCTCAAGGTAAACTATATGTATATACATAATATATATATATATATATATATATATATATATATATATATATATATATATATATATATATAGTGAGAAAAAGTTATTTAATAAATTTTCTGTATTTTTTACAAGTTTATGTTCATTTTGTATGAGTAAAGATTTTTCTTCGCTGATTTGGTCTGATTTAGTCAATGCAGGTGTGTCCACAACTAATATGGTCTGTTTACTTTCTTATGTTCGGGGAGTAAAGATTAATATTATTTGGAAACAATATATTACACGTCCCAGGAGTATGTGAATAAAGTACCTGGTACGACTTACTTGTTCAGTTGTAGGGCTACACGACACTGTCATGGTAGGACCAGCTCATATGCTGCTTGAGGGAAAATAGTATTTCCTTGCTATACTTATATTGAGGCACAGAAAGAATGAACACT
>JAYMFT010286540.1:0-10417 GCA_038088735.1 Panulirus argus | reverse complement strand
CGCGCCGGCGAGGTAGCGCCAGGAGACAGATGAAATGGCCACATTCGCTCACACTCAGTCTCTAGCTGTCATGTGTATTTAAGACACATTTTGGTGTTAGGAATACCAATATGACATGAGCAGAAAGGCAAAATTAATCATTTTCTTTTAACTGGCTATAAATCTTTTCCTATTTTATATCAAACAATGTTTAACAATGTTTCCCACCTCATCTGAACACAGATTCGTCAATTTTAATGTTTATCTGGTATATTTCAGCATATATCTGAGTTTTGTCTATCATAAACAGTGGAGACCCACTTACTTTTCCCTTTAATAATCTAAATCACTCTCCTTGTATTTAATATATGATATGAATATGGTATAAAGAAGATGGCTGCCTAGCTACAAAAATAAATACCTCTCTGCCTGACCACCTTTAAATTCCTCATTTCAATAATTTTTACTTAAAATGGCAGTTTCTTGGAATGCATCAATTGCATTAAATGAGGAATCCATGTAACAAACAATTTAATATTTCAAAAGTTTGTGATGCATTGAGATCACTTATGGAGTTCTTTAATCAGTAAGTTCACAGTAAGATTGGGAGTTAACAACATCCCTAACCTGTTGCCAGTATCCCATACTAGGAATAGTATAAACAAGACAAACTGTCTGCTGGCAGATAGTATAATTGCTTTCATGTGTATGGATACAAAAATGTCTCGCATGCTGCTTATATCCAACATAAAACCAAATCAAGAATATTCTTCACAAATCTGGTCACTGCATCACGAAAAATACAAAAAGCTAATTGCAAATGTTCATAGAAGGGCAACAAAGATGGTACCAGAATTATGAGAACTGGGTCACAGAGAATGGTTTTTTATTTACTTGACTTAGAAGAGAAAAGAATGAGAGATATTATAATAACAACCATAAAGTTGATAAATGATGCAGATAGTGAACAGTTCTTTGAGAGATGTAAGGACAGAGCAACCAGAGGACATAACACAAAATTAGAAAGAAAGTTGATAAAAAGATGTAAAGCAGTACTTTTATAGTATAAGAGTAGTGGATAAATGGAATAAAATGACTGAAGACAAGGTCAATGCAGACATCATGCCTAAGTTTAAGAAGTTATATGACAGTAGAAAATGCTAAAGAGATTGGATCCCATGAGTGTAAAGCTCCCTCTCATTACGGTAAAAATGGATAATTACATGGGGAAGTGAATAAATATGTATGAACTTATATACAGAAGTGTCACTGTGAGCAAAAATTTATATGACTGAATATCTAACTTAAACCAGAAGCCAATAATGACAACAGTTTATTCAGAATATTTTCTTGGATAAATCCTAATTGTGTGCCAACTAATAATTTTACTGTTACTTTTAATATAAAAGGGGTGCAGTTGAATACCTTTAGCAATACATGAACCAATAAAAGAAGGATAAAAGAAAGCTGGGTAATTGGTCCAATGTATTCCAGACAGCAGGCCACTAAGGGCACTCAAGGTAACCTGTTTATCTCATACCAAAGTTGTTAAATTTTTTTCTTTTCTTTTCACTCTGATATTAGCCAAAACTGGATTTAGATTAAGGAAAATATAAGGACCAAGTAGGTGTGACAACATCCACAAACTGGATACTGAGGATGAGATAAAACAAGTATCACCTGACAAGAAAATAATAATAAAAAATAATATTCAATGATAATAATAATAATGATGATAATAATAATAATAATAATAATGATGATGATGAAAAATAATAATAATAATGATAATAATAATGATAATAATATTAATAAAAACAGAAAGAGAAATTTACAAAATTAGAGATGGAAGTAAAGAAAATAAACAATCCATTTCAAAATCATGAGATATATCAGGAATAAGGGAGAAAATCAAGAAGCTAAAACTATAACAAATCATCATGAATAAGGAGTAGCATCAGTTACGGGGACTGATAAAGCATGCAACATAAGGAAAGAAGGAAGAATGACTGAACAACAAGAAAAGTCAGAATGGGCACCTCTAAATGTCCTAGAGATTGGTGAACAAGAGGAAAAGTACAGTGAAAAAAATTAATGAAATCAGTGGGAAGGGAGGTGTAGTTTCTGGGACTGGGCAATAAACTCAGTGCTTGCTGACAGATCCAAAAGGGCAGTACCCTGGGTTCACTGAAACTGAGGTATGCAGGGCATTGAGTGAACCTGCAGATAGAATATGCAACATCAGAGACAGAACAATGTGAACATTTATTGTCTGGTAGATGACAATTTCAGAAAAGTGCAGATCATAAAGGATCAGTACTTATTAGGAAAAAGGGAGATCATAGGAAAAGCCAAAGGCAGTGAGGTTAATGAACTGAAATTGATGGATTCAGCTGAAGTTGAGTGGCACACAAATTAGTAAGATTAGTTCACCAGGAACTTGACAGACATTAATCTTTAATTATTTATTTTTAAAATAGATGAAGAAAATACGTTAAAAAAGGAAGGGAAAAAAAAAGAAATGCTCACTAATGGGTTGCTATAGGTAATAGATTCAAATCCAGTCTCTGTGTTACAGGAAAGAGAAAGAATTGGTCGTCATTATCAAGACATAAAGAGACAACTAATGCTGGTTATGTTTGATTTAGAGTCATCTAGCCAGGAGGTAATTAAGCATGCTAAGAAACAAAAACAAAGTGGAACTCAGTGGACAATTCATCAAGTGTCACAGATCATAGGAAGAGAGGGAACACAGTAAAGAATAATGTCAAAAGCCAAAAAACAGAAGACACCAAATGAAGCAAAAGGAGAGACCACACCCACAAGCACTTCAGTGAGGTCATTAACATTAGGCAATGGTATTGCTATTTAAAGTATTGTATACAAATGCTGATGGATTTATAGTAAATAGTTAAGAGCTGGAAATGAGGGACTGCATAAGGGAAAATGCACCTGATATCATTGGAGTTGTGGAAACAAGACTTCCTAAAGATAAACAATCTTTCCTTTTCTGTCCAGAGGGGTACATAATAATTAGGAGGGAAAAAGAAAACAAAAAAGGAGGGGGAAGACTGGCTCTCCTAATAACACATAATTTTAAGTTTCAAGAAACAGTAGTAGATACTCCATTCAAACAACAAAATGAAAACTGTAGCTGTATGAAAGAAGTGCATTGTTGATTATTTATAATCCACCAAAGAATCTAAATGATAAGGAAGAAATATACAGTAACAAAAAAGAAAGGACAATGAGGATTGATACATGAAGCAGTAGAAAATGCTCTTCTCAGAGGAGTTAAAGTAATGAATATGGGGGTTTTCATTTATAAGGAGGCAGATTTAAAAGATATGAATTCGTTTGGTGACAACAGTGAATCAAGGAGACACAAGTTCCTAGAGTGCGTACAGGAAAATGTCCTATAACAGCATGTCAGTGAACACACTAGGATGAGACACAATGATACACCCTCATTACTAGATTTTACCTTCACATTTACAAGCATGGATAATGAAAATAACATATATGATAAAGCAACTGGAAAAAGTGATCATGTAATGCTTAAGTATGATTATGTGGTAAACAAGAGAGTGAAAAGAGCAGAGATGATACACAACTTGAAGAGATATCATGGATCCTACACAGACCCTGACAATTTCTATGGTAATATAGACTGGAAAATGGAGTTCAGCAGCCAGAAACCAGGGTACTGTGGCGAGAGGTTCTGTGAAATTTACTAAAAAGGAGTGGAAATTGTGTGCCTCCAGCCTCAAATATAGAGGGAAGGTTAAGAAAGAGACAAGAAAGATTTAATATGTGTCAAAAAGTAAGGGAGTTTCAAGATGTGAAGTGCTGTAGATATAGGTGATATCCCAGCCAGCTAGTTTAAACAAAGTATAAGAAGTGAGGAATGAGTATAGCAGGATATGAAAGAAGAAGCAAAGAAACTCTGTGAAGAATATTCTGAACAAGACAGGTGAAAATCCATAATATTTCCATAAATTCATCAGGATCAGATTGTCAATTAAAGAGCAGCTAAAAAGGTTACTGGATTCAGAGTGAAAATAGTTGAGCATGATGTAAGTGTCTGAATAAGAAGCTCAAAAGTGTTTTCACGTTGGAACTCACTATAGCCCAACACTAGTGAGATGGGATAGGGGGAAGGCTTTACAAAACATAGAGATATCTTGAAAACACATTAACAGAATCCAAAAGGGCCTTGTCCTGTATGAGGCCCATGGTCCTGATGAAATTTCACCATATGTGCTGAATATGTGTGCAATACACTAGACAGACCTAAAATACTATTCAAGATGTTGATGGAGAAAGGGAAAAGAGCCTAGGAAATGCAAAAGGGCAAACATCATACCCATCTATAAAAAGAGAGACTGAGAGGTAGTGCTGAACTACAGACCAGTCTCCTTGACAAGTGTTGTCTGTAAGGTACTGAAAGAGTTAATAAAACAAATGGATGACTTTCTACAAAGGAAAAATTACTTAAGTTGAAAGTAACATGGTTTTTGGGAAAGGAGGTTATGTGGAATGAACCTCTCAGATTTGTAGGAGGTCACAAGTGGAGTGCCTTAGGGTTCTGTTTTGGGACCATTACTCCTCTTACTCTACGTGAATGTCACCCCAGAAAGTATGGATTCCTCCCAAATTATGGTTGCAGATGATGCAAAAGTCATAAGGGAAGTAAAAAGCAAGGACAGCATGTACTTAAAGATTCCAAAGTTGGGCTGATACATGTTTGATGAAATACAACCGAAGCATGTGTAAAGTAATGAGGATGAGACAGAGTGAAAGAATCCCCAATATCATTATCATCAACTTGGATATAAGCTTTGGAATTTTGTGTGAGAGAAGCACTTGGACGTTGACATCATCCTAACTTGTCTCTAGAGCCCCACATAAGAGAACAGCAAAGGAAATAAACTGTATGTTCCCATATATTACAATAGTTTTCAAATGTATGGGTAAGGAAATATTTGGGAAGCTGTTCATATCCTACATGAGGCTAAAACTATAATATGCCTCTCAAGTTTGGTCACCATATTTAAAAATGTACTGAGATAATAGAGAAGGTGAAGAGGAGGACAATAAAGAGGGTGCTAAAATTAGGAGAGCCGAGTTAAAAGTTAAGGCTAGAAGCATTAGATTTGCCAACTATGAAAGAGACAAGAGTGTGAAAGGATTTGATCACAACCATTGTTTTTAAGCCAGACTCACAATGTAGACACTGAACAGCTCTTTAAAAGATGTAGGGATAAGACAACCAAACGACATAATATGAAATTAAGCAAGAATTCTGTTATAAAAGTACATGAGTGTTGGATGAACGGAATGAAATGACTGAGGACATGGTTAATGTAAACAGCATGATTAGATTAAAAAAGTGTATAGTGGGAGAAAATGCTCAAGAGATGAACCTCATACAGTAGAGATAAGTAACAGGTAATTACAAATAGGTGATTAAATAAACACACAAAAAAGTATAGAAATGGTAAACCTCCCTCCCTGTACAGTGCAAATAGGTAATTACTAATAAGTGATTACATAAACACACAAAAAGTATAAAAATGAAAGAAAAAGGATACTACTCTATGGGATGGAAAAAGCCAGTCTGGCAGCATATCTTGACAGCATGCAGCCTAGAGAAATTCAGGGCTGCTACAGGCTGGGGTTGAGTGGGTCGAAGATATCAACTCTGTGGCAGTCACTAAATGGCTGAAGGTGGGCCCAAAATGTGTGAGCTGCAACTGTCTAAATGAGAGAATGGCAACAGGTGGAGAAAGTCAGTGTTTTCCTCACCAGAAACACAAAGGATTAGAGGGTCCTTACCCTGATTTTTCTAAAGGATGTCCTGGAGAATTTCTCATGCTCGCAGAACAAACCACAGAGGAGAAAAATAGGATTCAAAATCAGAGAAATTATTATCAAATTTTTTTTTCAAGAGGTATGGATTAGATTATAAAATTTCATTACCTGAACATGATGAATTTACAAGATATTTTGCAGTACTAATACTTTATACGTATCATGTTACCAATAGATGAAATATCACGATTCATACTAAGTGAATGAAGGGATATATTAGATGGACCACTCTAGTTACCATGTAAATGTTTTAGGAGTGAGGGGTTATTGTCAATACAGTTGAAAGTATTTAACTTTAATCTTGAGAAAGTGGCCAGAGAACTTGACTGACATTACAGACAAATATTGCTAACAGGGGTGGCATATAAATCCCTGGTAAAGATGATAAAACAATTACTATAAGTAGAAATAAAAATGCAGGATATCTGTATTAAATGGGCAATATAGAATTTGGTAAAACAAGTTGTCTTAACATTCACTCAAGTCTTAAAAAAGTGTAAAGGGTTATATACAAGAGAATGAGAGAGCTGGATGAATTGTTTTTAACAATACTGCTAAGAAACTTTAGATACAAAGGTTTCTTATTAACCCATTCACTGTGGTTGGGACATATGTGGTCTCTCGGGAGAATAAGGGTTCACAGCAGCTGGTACATATATAGATTCTTAATCACTCAAAACTCCCAGGTGGGAGCTTGGCAGGCAAATATCAGTAACAGATCTAATTGGCATCATTCATAATGTTACCATAAGTTATGGGCATTTCATCAAAATTGTACGAGTCAGCGTGCTTGGTCATGGCAGAACGAGCAGTAAACAACTGAAGGATACTGTCATGACATTCTGACTCTGCTGTTTATACCAATATTCTTGCTGGATGACTCACATAAACTAAGTGCAATAATAAGAGAAGTCAAATGTCCATGTCCATTCTTTTAAAAAGAGAGGTATAGTGACTCTGATGAAGACAGTGAGGTTGGACATGATCCACACAAACTGCCATTAAATGGAACACAATATGTGAGTGGTGGGGATGGAGCAGGCAGTTGTATATGGGGCTGGCAGGTTGTGCCATTTACACCAAAAGACTTAGAGTTTGATCTCTTAATTCAAGAACGAAGAATGCTTGTTCAAAAAAATTTATTTATTTTCTACTTTACTGACACAAACATAATGGAAAATGATGGGGAAAATAGATATTTTCAGCTTCGGGAACTTTTCCTCCATTTTCTATCTATCTATATCTATGATGCCTGTTCCAATTGGAACTCCCTCAAAGGGGTGGCCACAGCAACAGAGTCTCCACAACTAAAGACCTACAGTGCCACTTCTTAGCCTTTAGCACCTCACCCTTAACAGGCCGCTGGCAGGGAGCAAGTCTAGCACATTGTTGGCAGAGGCTCCTATCTAATGTTCCTAATGACTACTTCTATCTAATGCTCCTACCTACTACTTCTACCTAATATTTCTACCTAATAATCCTGCCTAAATGTTCCTGCCTACTACTTCTATCTACTGCTCCTACCATTTTGCCAGATGGCAGGGCTAGAACACAGAGCTCACCACATAAAAATCTAGAATTATGAAGAATGAGCTGAATGAATTAAGTGTTGTCAAGTGTTAAATATGAAAAGAAGAGATTGTATGTTTCGTGGACAGAAGGCCAGTAGTCCACATGTTAGTGAGGCAGAAAGAAAAGACAGCTACCTGGGTCTGAGGGGTACAACTTGACAACCAATATAGTGCTGGCTCACTAAGCAGATGTCACTAAACGTCCAGGCGGGTAGTACTAGTAATATACCTCCCTGGTCATTGGCTACCTATCAACTACTACCAACCATTTTCACCTCACTGTAAACTGGCTAACGGAACTAATGCAACCACGGGTGACACGTATCTTTTCTTCTGTGTAATGCTTCTTGTCATTTCTAAAAAGAAACAGATAAAATGATTGATGGACAATGCATGATGTGTAGGAGATGAGGATTTTTGGAAGGCTAATGCCTCGTGACTGTTCTCTTCAACTCCTGTAGGTTACTCACTTTGTTGACAATAAATAGCTTGCATGAGGAGGAGATAATCTGCAGAAAATCTGGCAACTTCTTGAAAATATATGCACAAAATTCCACATGAAGTACATGCCTTTTCAAGATTAATGAACAGATGAGAGTTTAGTCCTGCTATATGTTGTTATATATGCTCTCCTAAGTGCAACAATGGGTTTGAATACATAAAGTAAATCATAAGTATTTTAATCTTTACTTTTCACATGAATATCTCCATATTATGTAAAAACAATTACCCATATAAATGTTTTATTACACTTTCACAAAAAAATCAAGATTGGAAGCAAAATGTCATGCTGCAACATTGTGCATCTGGCAGTTCAAAGACAAAGAGTGAGAGAGTTGCATAACCTTGAATATATGTACATGTTGATGATGTAAAGAACAGCCAAATCCTGCTGAGTTCTACACTGTTGCCATCAGGGGAGATTACCCTCTTCATTTTCATTATTAAATATGCTAAATAATTTTTCTCAATTTTTGTAATTATTGCTACACAGGAGGGTAAGCCATAAAATTAACTAGCCACAGTGAATGGGTTAAAAGAAGCAAAGTTTCAGGCATGCATGAAAGGAAGGTGTGAAAGGCAACATAGAACTTTTGTCAGAGCACTTTTCCAGTGTGGAAAAAGTGATAATGACATCACCAACGGGTCAGTTTGTACCAACTTTTACAATTCATTTATTCAAATGATCTACCTGAGGGAGAAAAATTTCAACTAGATGCTCTTGTAGAGGGTTGATCGAATTAGAAATGGTAGGGTGCAAGAGAGGCATAGCAGCAGAAACACATTTGAGAAAGCTGAAGAGGACATGCTGAAATGATTTGGATACGTAAAGAAGATGAGTGAGGAAAAGATGACTAAGAGAGTATACATGTCTGAAGTGGAGGGAAAAAAGATGGGGAAATCTAGAAGGATGTGGAAAGATGAAGTGAAGGATGCTTTGAAGGTTTTGGGCCTGAACATGCAGGATAGTGTGGGATATGAAGGGGATAGAGTGAGAAGCACTTAGGTGTACAGTGGATGACACACTGTCATTAAGCAGAACTAATGCATATGAGGTGGTTGGGGGAAATCACAGAAAGGTCTGTGGGGTCTGGTTGTGGATGTGTGGCTCTGGTTTTGGTGTATTATGCATGACAGATAAAGAGTGGATGCGAGTGAATGAGGCCCTTTCTTCAGCTGTTCCTGGTACTGCCTTGCTAAAGCAGGAAATGGCTAATGTGTGAAAAAATTTTGCAGATGACATGAATCACATATACAATGAAAAAATTTTGGAGTGCTAAGTCTTGTAAAGAAATCTGGACTAGTAATAAAACTGGTGGAGGGAAATATGGCTTGTGAATCCTATACATAACAAATGAAGGACTATGAGGATGGGATAGGGATATAACATACAAAAGTACACCTACTCATTGGGAGGAGTTGATTTAGAGGAATCCACTTGTGAAAAAGACCTGGGAACAGATATGACACCTGATTCATCACATGGAAGGCATATTACATATATAGTAAAGAAATCTTATTATCTAATGGCCAATATCAAGAGAGTCTTCTAGTACAGGATTAAGAACATGCACATAGCTGTTTAGTCAAATATTAAAGAAAAACTAAAATAAGGTACTAAAATTCAGTTATTTGTTTGATAAGACAAAGATATAGAAAGTGCAGTAAAATTCTCTTAAGTGGGCAGAGGAGATGAATGAGATGAGTCACAGAGGAAGACTAAGAAATCTGGAACTATCTACTTTAGAAAGAAGGATAAATGATATAATCATTCTAAAACTATTATCAGTTTTGATAATGAAAATAAGAATGCTCTCTGAAATAAGCCACAGCTTTAGAACTAGAGGCCACAAAAAATGCATGAAAATATGTCAAAAGACACAATTGTGCAGTAGGATACTAGCACAATATAGAAGGAAAAATCTAACTGCTAGAAAAATTAACAGCTGTAAACACTGAGAAGTTTAAAACTCTAACATCCACAAAGACTTTTCCCTTCCTTAAATATTCATGGATTTTGTACCATTATAGATGTTTTTATCCCTACAGAATGAGAGATAAACAGCATAAAAGCAATCGTAGTCTTGTAATACCCATGAAGGGGTTACTGTTCCAATGCTATATATATAAAGTATCCCTGGGGACAGGGGAGAAAGAATACTTCCCACGTATTCCCTGTGTGTTGTAAAAGGCGACTAAAAGGGGAGGGAGCGGGGGGCTAGAAATCCTCCCCTCCAGTATGTGCTTTTCCAAAAAAGGAACAGAGAAGGGGCCAAGTGATGATTTTCCCTCAAAGGCTCAGTCCTCTGTTCTTAACGCTACCTTGCTAACGTGGGAAAAGGCGAATATGCATAAAAACATTTATTATCTATTTATTCACTTATTATGCTTGATCGCTGTTTCCCGCGTCAGCGAGGTTACTGTTCCAATGCTATATATATAAAGTATCCCTGGGGACAGGGGAGAAAGAATACTTCCCACGTATTCCCTGT
>JAYMFT010286519.1:0-10417 GCA_038088735.1 Panulirus argus | reverse complement strand
TCTCTCTCTCTCTCTCTCTCTCTCTCTCTCTCTCTCTCTCTCTCTCTCTCTCTCTCTCTCTCTCTCTCTCCCCACGGTGCAAATTACGACCCGTGGCAAGAAAGGCCGCGTCTCAAGATAAAGAAGAATGATTGCAGAAAAAGAAGACACGGAACAAAGAGGGGGAAGATGGGAGAAAGATGCGTTGGGTGGGAAGTTGATAATGATGACCAGCGTACAAGAAAAGGAATAAGGAGAGACATGACATAAATGTTGATGATAGTAGAATAGGTGAAGTAACGAATCTAATGAAGGTGGCGCAATATGGGGAAAAAAGTACGTTTAGCAAAATGAAGTCAGCCGTCCGATGTTGTAAGTCAAAATGATGATGGGAAGACTGTAAGAAGGAAGAGGATGGTAGAGAAGTTAAGGATGGGGGTAGGGGTTGGTGAGAGGACAAGAGCTAAGGAAGGAGTAGCACTACTCTTGAAGCAGGAGTTGTGGGGGGCCTTCCCATCTTCCATAACCGCTCTGTTTACTCAACACTTGCGTCAGTCGTCCTGTGACCATCATCACGTCACGAGCATTCTCAGTAAGATCTTGCAACGTTAGCTATCCTCTGTTGTCCAAGGTGTGCCGGGTGGGGCGGGGCGGGGCGGGCTCCCTCCTGCCCCGCAAGGCCACGGAGCTCGTCAGGCGTACTGCAGCCTAGGAGAGCACAGATGGGCACTTACCTCCGCCATCCCCCACTGCCGCTGTCACCTTGAATCCTTCTCCACCAAACAGCTACCCTGGTCTCCACCCTCTCGGCGCTCTGACATGCCCGCCATTCCTCTCACAGTTTTCCCACCTTGGTCTTAAGTTCCTCACACGTCACTGTGGCTCCCAGTTTGTGTCCCACACGTCACCGCCACCCTCGGTGGGGTCCCAGGTTCTCTACCCGTCAGTGTCACTCCCAGGTGGATCCTGGTCTTCTACATGGCACTCACCTGAGCCATAGCTCCTCGACCTGTCATGTTACTCAGGTAGGCCACCTCCTTATCCCCAGATCCTCGACGTTATGTCGGTGTCAGGTGAGGCCTCAGATGCCCACAGAGGAGGAGGAGCGGTCATCATGATATGAGGCGCCGCAGGTGTGGTCACTAGCATACACTGCGTCGCCCAGACGAGCGCAGCCATGCCTCATGGGCAGCGTCTGACACGACGGCCTGGAGTATAGTGACAACGAGACGAGGCAAGACGTTGAGGAGCAATTTCCACTAATGGATCACTTGGGGAATATAGATCCTCGCGCCACACCTTGTGGTTCAGGAGTGTTTGGGATGGTTTTGTGAGGAATGATGATACATGACCAGACTCGTACAGCCACCAATCAGTGTGCAACGAAGGTAAGCAAGGTTTAGGCCTGTATACAGAGCGGCCGGGGTGAAACTGAGAACATGGTAGGATACTGATGGCGGAGGCGTGTGTGTACGGACAGCCCCTGTTAAGAGCAAGAACAGATGACTGGATTTGTAGTGGCAAGACACCAGAGGGACACGGCGAGAGAAGGGGAGTAGTGGTGCAGGACCGAAGTGAATGGGAGGGGATCGTGTCCACCTTGTGTCGCTAGACCCTGATGGAGTTATACGTAGCGGAGGTAGATACTGTCTTTAAGGGAGTTTTTAGCAGTGGGGGAGTGAGGGTTTAGCTATGGCTCATACAACAACCGGCCCACCTAGACGAACTGGCACACTACCTAAGGTCTGTGTGTGACCATATTGACCATGTACACATCAGCGTTGTCGCGCCAGTGGTACTCTGTGTGTGTGTGATGACTGCCTCATGGTACCCTCACATCCCTCACTCGGATGGAAGGGAGTAGAGTCCAGGAGACATGGCAACGTAATACCCATAAGCTTGTGTTGAATGAAGGCATTGCTGTTGAGGATCGTCGTGTTGTCACCATCTTGTTGTGAGGGATGGCAAATCCAGCGTTCAGCTTGGCACCGACAGCGTTTACAAACATAACGTGAGCATCGGTGCCGTCTGCAACACTGTCTCTTGCACCCCCACCCGCCCCACACCTGTTGTGTGAATGGTACTCTCCCGACGGTCCCGGACCCTGCAGGTCAGTTGAAGTGTGGAAGCCACTGGTAGTGTAGGGTGACGACACTGGGTGACATTGTCAAGGTCACATTATACACAACATGGCATGGTCGAGCAGCCTGTTCCCCCTCGCCACCCACCTCCTGCCCCACACGCAATATGTATATTTCACCCGTGGACTGACGCTTGAGAATATTGATGCTGTGTGTGTGTGTGTGAGTGTGTGTGTGTATGCCTGTTTGTGTTGTACGGGGAGGGAGTTTAACACTCTTGGGGCCCTGTCTCTTAAATATTCTCTGGTGTCATGCAACAATTTCAACTTTTGTGTGCTGCTGCATTTACCACGTCCTCTTCAATTCTGTTCTATTCATCCTTCACTCGTACACTTCAAAATTGTTTCTATACATATTCTTTCAAACAAGTTTCTTGCTTAATTTCTTGTTATGTCTTCTGGTTGTTCTGTGCCGACGTTGTTCGAAGAACTGTTCCCTGTTTACGTCATCTGTCTGGTGTGAGAACTTAAAGGTTGTGATCAGGTCAGGTTTTTGTCTGTCCGTTTGTCTGTGATTGATTAAGGCGGACAGCTCCTTGACCTTACTGCTCCGGTGACTTGCCCTTGTGTGTAACAACTGATGGCCTTTGTTGCTCTACAGTGTTAAAACGAGTTACAGGTCTTCATTTGTGTTGCTTCGGTCATACGAAGGTGGCGGTGCTGGTGGTGGTGGTGCCACACGTCCTGAACCCCTTGCCCTGGCACGGACACCGCTTCCTGGATTACACACCTCGGGTTTTAGTCATTCAACAGAACCGCACTGATTGGACCGAAATCATATTAACACGAACGTGTTGACAGGACTGTTGTGTCGCAGTCCACTAGCCGGCCGACTGTTGTGGTGGTCTGGTGTTTTGCTCCTAAGACTGATGTGGACGTGAAGCATACTCGAAAGATTTGGAAATAGGAAGCCGATACACAGTCTGGTGATGACTGACAGGGTGCACATTGGTTGCGATGGGGTTGTTCATCCTGCGGTCCGTACGAAATCGGATGGGCTAGATGCCGATCGTGGTGCGGAACTGTCACCCGAGGGCGAGGGGATCTCACGTGGCAGGAGGTGACGGTGACACGGAGGTTGCGATAACTTTTATCTCAAACTGACACAAAATGAACTGAAATGAAGCCAGGGCGATGGCTGGAGGGAGTCGAGAGGGCTAGTATGGCGAGCGCCTCTTGATGGATGGTATATGAGGAACCGAAGATGATCCTGCATGCCCCTTTCTGCACCTATTCTTGTGGCACCAGTCGAGCGGTCGATAGGGAGGAAGACCTGGCGAGGGAGGCAGGGGTGAGGTCGGGAAGAATGAAAGGTGTGGACGTGTTCTTGAGCCAATGTGCACGAAGTCCAAGAATCTTGAGTCAGCGAAGACCGTAGAGACGACAAGTTGGAGGATTTGATGTATGGCACGTACTGAGGTGCTCCTTCCAGCACAGTTTATGGTGCAGTGTAGCGCTGAGGAGCTTGGTGGACTGAACATCCTGGTGGGGGACTGAGGTCAAGGGTGGGACACAGGTGGATGCAAGTTTTTTCTTTGTGTGTGCGTGTGCATGTGATTACTGTATGTGCGATACGAGGCGAGAGTTTTATATTCTTGTTGCCCCGTCTGTTAAGTCTGTATAACACGTAACATGTCTTTACTCATGTGTATGTGTTGACACACCAGCCCAAGCTGGGTGTATGTGTCTGGTGAAGGCCAGTGAAAGTTGTAGATTATCGTAGCGCTGTGCCATCAGTGTGTAAGGCAAGCCGGGAGGCCTCCGATACGGGTAACCTATTTGAGTGTATAAAAACACCTTAGTCAGCCCACGCGGACTTACCCTAATCATACCATTGTGAAATCATGTTATGGTTGGTTAGATTGTGTTTAGTCTGAGCTATACTTTATAACGAAACTTGGAGTTATTATTATTATTATTATTATTATTATTATTATTATTATTATTATTATTATTATTATCATCATTATTATTATTATTATCATTATTATTATCATCATCAACGTCATAATGAGTAACGGTACACTCAGAAGCTGAAAACATACATAGAAAATACGTGGAATAAAGACATAAGAGATATAGTGAGGGAAGACAGTGTTACCCGGACAGTCTTTACACAGACACGTTAAAGACTTGAAATGTTCTCAGAGTTTGGACCAGAGCTGGTCCTGTAGCGGGGGAGGACCGGATGGGAGGAGTCCGGTGTGGTTATGGTGCCGCACCGCAACTCGGGGACGAGGGCTCTTCGGCGGCAGGAGGTGACGATGGCGAGAGCGGTGCACTGCTTTCTTCCCGAACTGACTTTGATGTGTGTTTCTGTGAGTGTGTATTTGCTGTGTGCAAGTATTGTGTGTGTGTGTGTGTGTGTGTTTGAACGTGTTTTTGTGTGCATGTATGTTTCTCTTAGTGCTTTTATGCGGATAAATCCATGTGCTTTCGTGTCATTTTTTCATGTAAGTATCCGTGAATGAATTTGTGTCAGAGAAAGCCAGTGAGAGGTGCATGTGTGTGTGTGTGTGATCGGGGCGGCGAGACCCTGACATGGAGACAGGCTCGCTCTGCCTGCTATTAACGTGCCATTCTCAGCGCCTTGGCGCGAGACGTTACAAAAGCATAATCATTAAGGTCAATGAGATTGATTATATATCTGTCTCGTGCAACCCACCGAACTCGGAATGAATGATTCATCGATCCGATGTTCCTTATTTTCCACCTGAGTTTTCTTTTTTTTTTCTTTTTTTGATTCGTCGAGACCACCGAGGACTTCCGGGTCCTCGTCACGGTCGTCCGGGGTGGTTGATGATGCCTCGCCCGCGTTATGGGGCTGGTGGCACCGTGACGCAGCTTCTGAAAGTAACTAACTAGCTGTCCAGCTTCTATGAGCAGTGCATTTGCCTTTGTTCGTCCAGCTCTCCTTCGGATGTTTATTGTCAAGTTTGAGGCCATATGATGATGGAGGAGGAGGAGGAGGAGGAGTGGCCACGTCATTCACAATCGCAACGCGACAAAACAATTAAACTCCTAGATAATGTGGTGATTTTGGCCCACACCCAACCTAGGTGTTCTTCTTCCCCTCGGAGCTGGTCGATGAATGGGTAACTGGCTTAGGCTAGTAATCACACACACGCACACACACACACGCACACACACACACACACACACACACACACACACACACACACACACACACACACACACACACACACACACACACACACGTCATAGTAACGAATTAAGCCAGAGACTTTGAAGAGGAGACATAAAGAAGTACTTTTTTAGTACAAGAGAAATGGATGATTGGAATAAGCTAAGTAATGACACTGTGAACGCTGATTATAGAAGAGATGGGGCCCCACGGGCGTGCAGGACTGTCTCCCCGTGTTGTGGAAACAGATGATGGCACGTGCATAAAAGTATGAATGGCTCTGCAGACTGTGTTTGACGCAGATGGTAGTGGCGGCGGTAGGCGCGTGATAATACAAGAGGCATGAGTGCTGGCGATGCGTTACGTCACGTGAGCTGCGGCCCGAGGCGTTGGGTGGGGCAGCTGATGGGAGAGGTGGGAGTTGGAGGAGCCCGGTCGGTACTGCGAGTGTTGCTGGTCCGGCGCCGCCTCGTACCATCTGACCTCCACCAGCAGTACCCCCGCACCGCGTGTACCGTAAGTAGCAAGACCCCCAAAAAAATATCGACTCGTCGCCTCTCTGAAGGTGTGTGGTGGTAACAGTGAAGACTTTGATTTTTCATTTACACATAAATTAAGAATAATAGATCGAGCCCTGCGGTACGCGCGCGCGCCGCTGGTAACCACGACCCATTTAGAAACAAAATACGGTGTACTGCCGTAGAGTGAAGCTCTGGAAGCATTATGGCTTTGTGTTCACGTCTTACCTTGCGTCCACGGGGAGACTGATATTTCGTATAAGCTTTTGCGTCGACCTTAGAGTTCTCCATTCATCAACATGATGACCTTAGCCTTCAGCATGACCTCAGCCTTCAGCTCGACTTGAGCTTTCAGCATAACTTCAGATTTCAGAATGGCCTCAGCATTCAACACGGCCTGAGCTTTTGTCATACATTCCCTGCAGTCGGCTGTCTCCTGCCAGCACCCCGAGAAGTATGAAATGAAATGCAGAAGTTTTATGAATGAAAATGTCACATTCCTCACATTCAGCAGACCTCAATGAAAACCAATAACTGTACGTTCTCTTTACGAAGGTTTCGACACGAGATCTTTCTCAGCAGTACTTCGCTTCAGTTTCTACTTGTGGGTCACGTTCTCTGTCATTATCCAGATATGAAATGCAGGTAATGTTGCCCAGTAGGTCAGGGGTCGTAGAAACTCACGAGAGAGATGACGCACTTTACCCATTCCCAGTTTTTTTTATTTTGGGGTGGGGGGGAGAGGAGGTGGGAGAGGAAGGGGGTTAGTGACTTTCATTGACCTAGAGCAAGCAGGGAGTCAGTCAGGCACGCAGGTGGTGTGGTGTGCTGTGGTCCGCCGGGTGACGAGGCCCGTTTTATTGAGGTGAGAGGTTGCAGGTGACGGTATGGGCTGCGAGACATGTGTCCGTCGGTAGGAGAAAGGCAGGAGGGAGGGAGGGAGGACTGACGCCGGATTGAGCAATGTGGCCGGATCAGCGAGAGACACTGAGGATCTTCCCGTCACCAACCGATTCGCTGGTGCAGTTACGTAAAGATGTAGTAAAGACTTGCACCATCACGGTGATAGTACGTTCGTTATTGGGGTAAGAAGCCAGAGCAAGACGGTGTCCTGGCAAGAAATGGCAAGACATTGTTTTGTATGACAGTAACACAAGACCGCATATGAAGACTTGGTTGATATTCATGAGGTCAGATGGTTAATGACGGCGTTATAGACGAAGAATTGGGCATTCTCCTCACGGTTTCTTACACCCAACGTGGGACGCATGAGCAGTGAGTGGCGTGTGTGTGAGGAAGGGTATTAGCCTAGGCTTTGAGGCCTGATCCACGCCACAGCTCTTAAACTAAACTCCCTCCTCGGGAGCCTAAGCAGGACCGGTGGCGTTGCATTATGCCATCACGAAGCACAACATCATCGCGGTTGACGTTGATGTCGGTGGCCGGGCAGGAAATAAAATACCTGGGACGCCGACGCTCCTTTTGCGTCTACTGGGAAGGAAAGTGACTCGCCATATTTAGCCGAGTGCTAACAGTGAAAGGTACTGGAGTGACAGGAGACTACGCGGGGGAGCGCTGGAACATATTCCTCACTGCCACACGACCACTGTACCTGCTGTTCTGTATGACAGTGACTGTGCAGTGTGTATGGCAGGGGGTGAGGACACTGGTTGGTTTTGCACACGTTCTGCTTGTCTGAGCCCATAACCCGCGTGTGGCTGGACGATGTCCCTTCCTTGGGCAGTAGGGCTCTCCCACCAATTGCCTCCGCCACGACCTACTTTGAGAGTGTTTAGTACATCCATGAGGCTGCTGACCAGGGAGGACCGAGAGTGGTCATGTCTGCCGCCTTAACTTGGCTCACAGTTGATTCTGACTTGTTAATATAACTTAGAATAGTGTCCAGTTGTTTACCACGGTAAACCCCTGATAGTAGTTGAGAGAGTGTCTGGTGCCTTTACCCCGGACAACCTTTACCCTGGGGAACAGAGTCACTCCTGAATTACTTAAAAAACACGAAGCAAAAAGACAGAATATAGAAGCAGGCTTGGGAAGGCCGTGTATGCAAGGGGGTTCCAATTTTCCCTGTAGCACCTGCGTGTCTCTCTGGTCACAGGGGCGTTACACCCTGCAAGGTGACCACTCAAAAAAGGTGTTCCTCCAAAACTAGTTTTTCAGGCACTATAGCCCAAAAACGCTCGGGCTAATGGTGGGCCGTGATTATTCATACAGGAAGATAAACCAGTTTTTCCTGTATAGCAATCAACCAGAGACCCTGAGGGCCAGGGGCGGCCGCCTGGAGAGGAGGCGGGATGGGGCCGGCGCCGCGCCGCCCACATGGTGACACTGACGATAGCCGCCCACCACCACCACCACCACCGCCACCGTCATCATCGTCATCTGTCCCAGGTGACGCACTACTGCGGTAGGAGCGAGACTCTCCCCGTCTGGGACCGTCGACACCGCCATGAGCCTATAGGTGGCGCGGTATGGCAGCGTTAAGGTGCTATACCTGAGCGGGTCCTCCCACATGGTCCATCAAGAGACAACCTTACCCCACAGGCCTGAGCCAGTCCCACACCTCTTCCAGACACACACCTGTGCACACACACAGTCTTAAACTTTCACTCTACAACAACTGTAACGTCGATTTCTGTTTCCCTGGGCGTCTGTCATTACCTGTGGGCTTAGGAGTTTTCTTCTGAGTCCCAGTTCTTGCTCTCCATCACCTCTCTGGGTCTGTTGTGGGCGCTTCTAAGTCTACCGGAGGTGCCCGGGGTATCTCTCTCTGGACTCTCTAGCCTCGTCCACAATATTCTCTCCAACTTTTCATCATTCTTCCTTCCTTATTCCTCCCTTTCTTACCCTGCTAGAGTCGCGCCTTGCTCTTTTAAATATCTAGCTGGGATGTGGCCGTTCTTCAGCATCCATTATTCCACCACACTTGCAATTTTTTTTTTTTTCAGCTTTGGCACCTCCCAAAAGACTTCCACCGCACTGAACTCCATTACCCGGTTCCTTATACCCTTAGAAATTGCCGAGATCATATCTCCTCCTTGTGTGTGTGTGTGTGTGATTCTTGTCTTTCTGCTTATGAGTAAGTTCTTGGCCACTTCAGAGGTGCCTGTTTCGATACATTCGCCATCTGTTGGTCCGGGTCGTGCGCCATCAAAGAACTTGATTAACGTGTCGATGAGTAAGACTGCTTGCTGCACGAGGGTGCGGCGGAACTGTGGCAATAAAAAAAAGAATGTTACCACATGGACGCCCATCGGGTGATATGTGGTGGTGTGGTGGTGATAGTGGTGTTAGGGATGGTGATGACAGTGGTAGTAGTGGTGGTGTTAGTGATGATGATTTGGTAGTGATGATGGTGGTTCAAGTAATGATAGCTGCTGAACATCTTCCCTTTCCCCCCCCCCCCCCCCCCCCCTCTGGCCTACTAGTAGGGCCAGCGACCAGCCTCGCCAGCCAACATTACGTATTATCCTCCGTCAGCAGCACTCCAGCTGCCGCTGTGCTGAAGAACAAAACGACACAGTTCTTGGTGGAGTCGGATTAACAGGCGCGAATGGACAAGTGTCGTTTTCTGTTGCTTTGACGTCAGTGATGGCGCCGTGGTCTCTTGTATCATATTGACACAACACTGGTTGGATTCGCGACTGCAAATACCTGACGTCACCCATTGAACTGCGTCACGTGTGATTATGATGATGTCACTGATGGTACAGTGGCGTCGTTGATGATGTAATGACGTTACTAGCAGCGTTGTAACATCAATTATGGTTGCAGGCTGTCTGTGATATATATATATATATATATATATATATATATATATATATATATATATTTCCGTCGCTGGTGATGTCATGACATCAGCACTGAATCTGTGGCGTCTCTGACAGTTTCTGACGTCACTGAAATAACACCTTGAGGCATGTGACGCTGTGACGTTTCTCGTATCCTGACTTTTTTTTTTTTTGAGAATATCGCGAGACGTGAATGATCGTTCAGTGACATCTGTATCGATGTGATGTCACTGATGCCACTGCCATCCTGAAGTGCAATGGACTCTCACTACGTCAGCTATACTCTGACGTCATTTGGACCCGTAGGTATGATGGCCCGTTATGGGGAAAGGTGGCCTGTTACTGTAATGAATTACTAAGGGGTCTTTTTTCCTCCGTGTCCCCCTCAGTAGGGTACCAGACAAGGCCAGGTCAGGTCCTGGGAGTGTGGCAGCACACTGGCTCCAGGTCCCCCACGTTTACCCACTCTCGTACTCCTAACCATGGTATGTACTACCTGAGCCACTGTGGTTTAGCCAAGGTGTCTGGCGGGAAGCATTCTCATTGTGTTGGATCCTCAGACGCTCGTCTGTTGTATAAAGATATGATAAAGACGACCCAGAGCAGTAATGTGAGGAATATGACCAAGTGCAGTAATGCGAGTGTATCTCGAGATGTTTTCTAATGGCTATCAAGACACTCGGTCGCATGTCTGTGACCATGACTTCCATCCCAAACGTGTATGATTTGCTCTGGTTTCCCCTGCGATAATGTTATATATATATATATATATATATATATATATATATATATATATATATATATATATATATATATATATTTTTCT
>JAYMFT010286497.1:0-10418 GCA_038088735.1 Panulirus argus | reverse complement strand
ACCGTCAAAGGAGATACGAGAGTTGTGAGGAGTTTTCGATGGAGAGATAGGTAGAAATTGGGTCTTGGAGGCATTAACCTTAACTAGATTTTGTGTACCCCACTGAGATATCCTGTCCAAGTCGGAGTTTATTGAGGAAGCTGTGTCAAGGCGACATGCAGATCGAGTGAGAGAAGAGGGAGTAGAATTGAAAGATGTGGAATGAACGCAATGTTGATTCATTTCAGGTAATCACCGATAACCAGGCCAAGGTCTTTTTTTATTTTTTTTACTACTATTAATAGTTAACTGAACTTTTCGTATTCGTGATTAATCTTTTCAGCGCCGAAGCGCATTACTACGCACCAGTCTACGTCGGAATCCATTCGCCATGTCTCTGACCACTCCAGTCTGTCCGGAGCACTTTGACTCTACAGGCAGTCTTCCTCTGACTGGGGCTATATTTCCCTAATTTCTTGTCATCAGCAAATGTACAGATCCAGCTGGTGAAACCTGTCTGTCTCCACGTCGGTGAGTTTGGGTGGCGACCTCAAAGGTTAAGCTGGGACGGAGAGATCAATGGATTCTGTCGTAACAAAATTCCGAAGGGCGCACGCCCGGCAGGCCAATCAGTACGCCCGATTTTGCACTTGGCACAAACGGTAGTTTCACCCTAACGTCCAGTAGTAAACTTACTACGCCCGGTAGTACACTCACTACGACACGAAGTACACTTAATACTGCCATTAGTACACCTAATATATGTCAAACGCTTGGTAGAACATGTCGTAAGTTAGGTAATACGTTCCGTAAGCCCGGCAACTGCGCGTCGGACGCCGAGTAGCGCATGCTGTACGCCCGGTCGTGTACTTCGTAGGAATGGTAGTACACTCCGTTTTCCCGGTAGTGCACATCTTACGCCCAGTAGTACACTCCATACATCCCGTAGTTCGATTCGTGCGCCCTGTATTACGCTCCACACACCCTGTAATGCACTTCGTACGCCCGGTATTACATTCCGTATGACCCGGCAGTGCACTTAATTTTGCTCCGACAGCGGCGTCGGGGCGAGGGATAAGTCAGGTCAGGCTGGGTGGGAGGATAAACTGAGGTTAAATTTCTTTATGTCCAGATAAGCTTTTGTACATGTTTGTTGAGCGTATCTAAGTTCCACTGCGTTATATAATGGATGGAAATACGGAGAGACACGCTCTCATTGGTCTGTCAAATACTCAGGGGCCATAAATGGGTAGAAAATACATAATAATTGGCAGAAACCCACAACAATATGGCATAATTGGCAAAAAAAAAAAATCTCACACGAGGGGGAATACAGTATGTTAAGCTCTTGAGCGCGACGGTACGATCACTGAGCACGGCGGCGCGACCCTTGAGCACGACGGTACAACCACTGAGCACGAATGCACGACCCTTGAACACAACGGTACGACCCTTGAGCACGACTGTGCGTTCCTCGAGCATGACGGTACGACGCTAGGATATGACGGCCTCTTGCCTATGACATCGGAGGTAGAACAGTGAAACAGTGAGTCTGAGAATAAGCTGACTTTATCCATTCATACATCTGCAATGTTCTATGTATCGAATTCATTACTTTGATGTACAAAGCTGTTTGTGGAAAGGAACCCCCCCTCCTGTCGCAGGAGTCGTAGACAACACCTCGAGAATATGAGACAAGAGGGAAGGGGGAGATGAAGAGGAAGGCGTGAGATTAGGGGTAGTATATGGGAAGGACAAACAACACATGTAAGTACGTGGTAGTGCACTGGAAAGTCTGGTGACGGAAGGCCTGATGGTCTATGAGGAGGTCATATGCTGGAGGAAAGGACACGGAAAAGCCAAATAACAGAGGACCTGATGGCCTTTTTCTATGCTGAAGGCTCCAATCACGGACAAAAGTCCACATCAAGGCCGGGCCTTAATTGAAATATAAAGAGAATTAGGAAACGGAAAAAAAAGAAAAGAAGGGAAAGTATTTACAAATTTTTGAGAAAGTGAAAGGACGAGCTTATCTGCTAGAGGGCAGTACATGGAAAAGCCAGATAACGGGGTACCTGATGGGCTATGACGAGGTTATCTAATGGAACACAGTACTTGGGAAAGCCAGATGATAAGGCCTGATGGTCTATGACGAGGTTATCTGCTGGAGGACAGTAATATGATCCTAAGCACCTAATCTCTTAGGAAGCAAGCCTTACTACAGCTCATCACTAAGAAAGAAGACCGTTCTATAACCCCTCCAACTATCTCCACATTGGTCTAACTCCTGCCGACTCGAAAGCCGTTTAAACTCTCCTTAATTCTCACTTTCTTAAACACTTAGAATCCCATTCTTTTCCCCCCTGATCACCAGTGGCTTTCGTGGTACAAGGTCTATTACTGATGATCCCACTCCTATCTGACCCAGGGATCCTGGTGAAACTTCTGTTGTGGCCCCCGACATCTCCAGAGCATTCTAGAGTGTGTAGCTTAAGTCTTTTTTGTAGACCTCCTTCTAACGTCTTTTTTGCTTCTGTTCGTTTTCTGATGCACTGCTTCCTCTATAGCTGATGCATCGCAGAAGTCGCTGATGGAGCGACTTTCCCCTCTTACCATGCCAACAGTGGTGTCCTACTGGGGGTCCCTCCTAGCACCTACAATCTTTATTTTCTCAACGAATAATCTCCTCCCTTCAACTCCTAGCCCCGTTCACTCTTAAGCTGTTCCCAATCTAAGCACTTTAACTCCCTTTCCCTCCTTCATTCTAGTACGTCTTTTTTTTTTCTCGCAATAAACGTATCTCCATGATGCAACATCATGGAATGGGGGAAGTTGAAACCTAGTTAAGCTCATCTGTACTAAAACGGAACTTCTGCCTATATCTTTTCCTTAACGTCACTCGCTCCCCTTCCTTCAATTCCAGAACACCACAATTCAACCCTGCAATAACACAAACATTTTGGGCACAACCATATCTTCCACTCTATCCTGGACTCCCCACATAATGAACATCACAAAGTCTGCTTCCCATAAATCCAGCAGTGTTTTGTAAGTGTCGCACTTCTTTTTCTCGTGAGCAGTTATTTCGTATCTACTGAAGTTTCATTCCCTCTAGTATGGAGTTCTGCTCGTATATCTGAGGTGGCTCTCCGTCCCCCTCTCTATTAACCAGAGTGGAGTCAAAGTATCTTCCGTCTCATTAATTCTCCAGACATCACTTCTCTCCAATCATCCATTTCTGTCTGCTGTGATGCAGCCCTCTCCCTGTTCTACAAGCATTTTCTCGGCCACAGTTCTAGTGAGCTGTCTGCTACCAAAATGTGGACCCTTGGCACGCGTCTGGGTGTTGCTTCCTATGATTTTGATGGGCAGACCGACTACACGAGGATGGATCGTTATTGATCAGCCTTTCTACTTTCCTACTGCCTTTCTCTCTTCAAGTCATGTCCACACAAATCTGAGGAGCTTTGATCAATTTCTAATTTTTTTCTCGTAATCAACAGTCTTTTAGGAGATGGCTATGATTGGGATTATGTTTTGCCCGCACATTGTTGATCATCGTATATAAAAATAAAAATTGAGAGGACAGTAAAGCTGCAGGCTTCTCCTGACCCTCCAACATAAACAGAAAAAAGATAGTAGAGCAGAAGGTTCCTCCCTGCCCACCACTCCCTCCGGCACATCAGCTAAAAGGAAAATAGCACAATACAGGAAAAGAATACTGACAAGGACGATCTGTAGGAAAGTGTAAATGGAAAACATATTCTGTTCACTGTCGGCAGCTGTGACCTGTGACCTGTGAGCAGACCAGATGTGACCCGTCAGTATCCCTGCCGTGACCTGTCAGTACCTAAGCAGTTGCCTGTCAGTACACCAACTATGACCTGATACTTCACCAGCTGTGACCTGTTACATCACCAGCGAGGACCTGTCGTATGGGGCTTAGAGAGTCAGCCGTAATATCATACGTGACGCAGTGTGACTCCACAGTTGTAACGTTAACCGAGGCTCACGGCTCGAAAAGTGTTGTGTGTGACGAGCGGGTTCGCCGCCTGTGACGCTAAGTGTGGGGCACGTACGACACTTTGATGGTCGTGTGACGTCAATCCCCATAGGCGTAAGAAAGTGTGACGCTCTGGTCTTAAAACATGACGCTGGCTGTGACGGCAGAACACCACAGTTAGGGAAACTGGGGCCATAACACTGTCACGAGTGACGGATAACATATATAACTGCTTTCTGGGCTGTGACGCAATGTGACGGGGACTAGAACCGTTGAAGCTATTTCCTTAGAGTATTCGAGCGTACCAATGCAAACTGTGACGCGGGGTGTGATACTATCTGTGACGTTACTAATGATATTAATGATGTTGGTATTGTAATGCTGTAACGGATGTGTCAAGTGAGTTTACCTGTGACGTGTAACGTGTGACTGGTGTGTGTGTGTGTGTGTGTGTGTGTGTGCAGGGGGATACTATATGTAACAGGGAAACCGGTCTGTGACTCTCTGTGACGGTTGATAAGCTGTAACGCTGTAGTGAGTGACGCAATCGATGATTATTACTATCTTGTTGTGACGTATTATGCGTGGGCTGAAATTACCTGTATGGGTTGTGATGCAAACTGTGTCGGGAGTGACGTATAATGTGACGAGCGCTGTGACGCTAACTGAATAATGTATGAACCTGTGACGCTAACTGAGGAATGCACGAACCTGTGACGCGAACTGTGACTGGCATGTGGTCCTGTAACTCAATCTGTGATGGGTGTGACGCTACTTGCGATGGGTGGATGTGCTTGTTACATTACCTTTCGAGAGTGTGACGCAACCCATGACAGTGTGTGTGTGTGTGACACTACCTGCAGCAGATGTACCTGTGTCGGGTGTGTGTGTGTGTGTGTGTGAGGTGATACCTGTGTCGGGTGTGTGACGCTACCTGTGACGGGTGTATGGGCAGGGTGGTGTTGAGTCGATAGCCGTTGGTCCTGTGTGTTCCCAGACGAGGGGAGGAGCAGAGCGACGAGGGCCGGAGCACCGCAGGAGCCGTCAGGAACTTCTGCACCTCCTGCAGGAGACCACAAACCCTTGTCACGCACCACGGCTGTGGGTGGGGGGGCTGGCTGGCTGGCTGGCTGGCTGGCGCTGGGCTGGCTGGGACTGATGAGATCTCCCCCCTTCCCCTGTGGGGCTGGGCCTGAGGTGGGGGGGGGTCTGTTTTAAACCCCCTATGGGGGGAGGGGTTCTAGAGGGTCTTTATTTGCCGTCGGACCCCCCCTGGGGATGGGCCGAGATCCGTCGGAACCCCGTGGGGATGAGGCTGCTCTCCCCCGTCGCAACACCACGGGGTATTATAGACTGCTCCCCCCGTGGAGGCTGGGCTAGAAGAATCTGTCGCATCCCCAGAGATCTGTGCCGGGATATGGGGACCCCCATGCCCCGCGGAGCCAAAAACCCCTGTCTGCCCCCCCCCCCCACTGTCCCAGCCAGCGGGGGCGTGGGTGAGAGGTGCCACGCCCCACGGGGCACGACTCTTCCTTGTCCCGAAACCCCTGAGGTTGGACTGGAGTGTGTGTCGCACCCCAGGAAGAGCGGGAAGGGGGGGGGGTATGACAGGACCCCCAGCCCCCTCTCATCATGTCCCCCCCCCATCCCTGCCCAGAAGTCTGGTAGGAATGGGGGAAGCAAAAGACCACCACCCATGATCTGACACGTCTACAAATGGGGAGGGGACGGAACAAGCAAATCAAAATTATGAGGAAAATCTTTGTACAACTCTACGTGCACTAATAATAATAACTTGCGTGACAAAAAAAAAAACTATAAAAAAGAAGGGGGAAGGGGAGAGTAAGGAAGCTTGGTTCCCATACTTTATGCAGAGCACACATGGTGAAGTTGGCAAGAAATTTACATGTGAAAGGTGAGATCTAGCGGAAGGGTGGGGGAAGGGGGAGGGGCGGGGGGTATAGAGGCAAGCCTGGGGGTGTGTGGGGTGGGGGGGGGCTGGAGGCCGCACCCCTTTTAAACTACCACGCGGGGTGTGGGGAGGGGAGGGAAATAGGGAGGGAGGAGGGAGGGACGGGGAGGGGGTCTCGAAGAAGTGTAAAAACTTCTTGTCTCCCTCCATAGCCATGCTGGATATGACTGCTACAGACTCGATAAAAATATTTTTTTTTTTTCAAACTCCTCGTTGACGTGGGCTTGGAACCCTAAGGTGGGGTAGTGATGGTGATGGTGGTGCTACCACAATGTGGTGGTGGTGGTGCCAGTGTCTCGAACCACAGGTGCGATTTTCAGGTACCTGAAGGTGCTATAAAAATATCTACAAAAAGCGAGTGTGATGCGTGATGGTGCCATAGGTGGTCAGGGTCATGGCTGGGGGAGGAGTGGTCATTGTGGGGTTCAGGTGCCATGGTGGAGGTACACAGGTCATGGTGGGGAGGGGAGGAGCTGAGAGGTCATGGGAGGCGCATTAAATTGGTCAGAACAGAGGTGAATAGGTCACAAAAGGGACGGAGGTCATGATAAGGAGAAAGGGATCATAGCGGAGATGGTGGTGGTCATGGTAGTGAGGAACAGATAGACAACGGCGTGGGAGGGGGCAAGGTTATGGTAAGTCATGGGATGGAAAGTTGTACGGTCATGGTAGATCATGGGATGGAAGGTGGTAAGGTCATGGTAGATCATGGGATGGAAGGTGGTGAGGTCATGGTAGATCATGGAATGGAAGGAGGTAAGGTCATGGTAGATCATGGGATGGAAGGTGGTAAGGTCATGGTAGATCATGGGATGGAAGGCTGTTAGGTCACGGTAGATCATGGGATGGAAGATTGTAAGGTCAGGATATCTCATGGGATGGAAGGTTGTAAGGTCATGGTAGATCATGGGATGGAAGATTGTAAGGTCATGGTAGATCATGAGATGGAAGGTGGTAAGGCCATGATAGATCATGGGATCGAAGGTAAGGTCATGGTAGATCATGGGATTAAAATGGTAAGGTCAAGATAGATCATGGGATGGAAGATGGTAAGGTCATAGTAGATCATGGGATGGAAGATGGTAAGGTCATGGTACATCAAGGGATGGAAGGTAGTAAGGCCATGGTAGATCATGGGATCGAAGGTAAGGTCATGGTAGATCATGGGATTAAAATGATAAGGTCATGGTAGATCATGGAATGGAAGATGGTAAGGCCATGGTAGATCATGGGATCAAAGGTAAGGTCATGGTAGATCATGGGATTAAAATGATAAGGTCATGGTAGATCATGAGATGGAAGGTTTTAAGGCCATGGTCGATCATGGGATGGAAGGTGGTAAGGTCATGGTACATCAAGGGATGGAAGGTGGTAAGGCCATGGTAGATCATAAGATGGAAGGTTGTAAGGTCATGGTAAATCATGGGAAGGACGGTTGTAAGGTCATGGTAGATCAAGGGATGGAAGATTGTAAGGTCATAGTAGATCATGGGATGGAAGGTGATAAGGAAATGATAGATCATGGGATGGAAGGAGGTCAGGTCATGGTAGATCATGGGATGGAAGGTGATAAGGTCATGGTTGATCATGGGATGGAAGATGGTAAGGCTATGGTAGATCATAGAATGGAAGGTGATAAGGTCATGGTAGATCATGAGATGGAAGGTGGTAGGGCCATGGTAGATCATGGGATAGAATGTGGCAAGGTGATGGTAGATCATTTGATGGAAGGTGGTAAGGTCATGGTAGATCATGAGATGGACAGTTGTAAGGTCGTGGTAGATCATGAGAGGTGGTAAGGCCATGGTAGATCATGGGATAGAAGTTTGTAAGGTCATGGTAGATAATGGGATCGAAGGTGGTAAGGTCATGGTAGGTCAGGGGATGGAAGGTGATAAGGTCATGGCAGATCATGGGATGAAAGGAGGTCAGGTCATGGTGGATCATGGGATGGGAGGTGGTAAGTCCATGGTATATCATGGGATAGAAGGTGGTAAGTCATGGTAGATCATGGGATGGAAGGTAGTAAGGCCATGGTCGATCATTGGATGGAAGTTGTAAGGCCATGGTAGATCATGGGACGGAAAGTGGCAAGGTCATGGTAGATCATGGGATGGAAGGTGGGAAGGCCATGACAGATCATGGATTGGAAGGTGATAAGGTCATGGTAGATCATGGGATGGAAGTTGGTAAGGCCATGGTAGATCATGGGACGGGAGGTGGTAAGGTTATAGTAAATCATGGGTTGGAAGGTAGTAAGGTTATGGTAGATCATGGGATGGAAGGTTGTAGGGCCATGATAGATTATGGGATGGAAGGTGGTAAGGCCATGGTACATCATGGGATAGAAGTTGGTAAGGTAATGACAGATCATGGGATGGAAGGTTGTAAGGTCATGGTAGATCATTGGATGGAAGGTGGTAAGGTCATGGTATATCATGGAATGCAAGGTGGTAAGGTCATGGTAGATCATGGGATGGGGGACTGTAATGTCTTGATGGAAGAGGCCAATTCATGGAAGGGGAATACAGGTGCTCATGGTAATGGGAGATGAGGAGGGGATGGCGTCTCCCGGGGATGTGGTGGCTGCTGGAACGTGATGGTTTACGACGAGGCTGGACGATGCAGGCGTCAACAGGTACTGCCTCGCCCTTGAGTCCGTCTCAAGTTTCAACCCTTGAGTCCATCCAGCGTTCCATCCTTTGAGTCCTAGGTACGTTTAAAGTTCCATCACTTGAGTCCGTCTAAAGTTTCGTCTCTTGAGTCCGTCTAAAGTTCAATCACTTGAGTTCATCTAAAGTTCCAACACTGGAGTCTGTCTAAAGCTCAGACTCTTAAGTCCGTCAACAGTTTCATCCCATGAGTCCGTCTAAAGTTTCAAGCCTTGAGTCTGTCTAAAGTGTCAAGTCCCGAGACCCTCTAAGGTTCTAAGCCTTGAATCTGTTCAAGGTTCCAACACAACCGCCTAGAGTTCTAAGCACTGAATAACTTCAAAGATCCAAAGATCGGAAGCTGGCTAGGAAAACGAGGCTGTGTTAATGGGGATAAAATGGGTGAAAAATGGGGGAGGGGGGGGAGGGGCTGGCCAGAAGTAAATAAAACGGGTGAAAATGGCGAGTTGGCCAGGCATGCGAGCGACGAGAGGTTAATGGGGAATATACTGAGACTTAATTTCTTTTGAGAGTTGAACGACGGTGAAGGATTCTCAGAGAGAGAGAGAGAGAGAGAGAGAGAAGGATAGGACAGTGATAGGAAGAAGGACACAGTGACAGGGGAAGATGAAAGAATGAGTTAGAAAAAAAGAAAGAAAAATGAGAATACAAAAGGAAATGGAGAGAGAGCTGACTGATGTCACGAAATCAATAAATGGATGGAGGAGACAGCTGGATAAAGAGAGACGAAGGAGTAGGATAAAGACTTGGGGAGGAATGGGGTAAGATAAAGAGGAGGCAAAGAGAGAGAGAGATGACGTGATTTTTTGGAATAAAGAGTGGCGGAAAGGGATGGTGAGAGGAGGGAAGAGAAGGAATGGTGAAGGAAAGGAAGGAACGGTGAGGGGAGGGATGGTGAGAGGGGATGGGATGGTGAAAGAACCAGTCCTTCTCAGTCCCCAGCCGACAAACCAGTCCCTAACAGGTCCCTAGCCGACGGACCAGTCTGTTATACCCAACAATCTCCCCAAGTCAAAGCATTCTTCTTGCATCTACTAAAATTGACCGATTTCGATCCCACACAAAAATGATATATATTTATATATGTAGAAAAAGAAAAAAAAAATACTTAAAAAAATCGAACTGAAAAATTAAGGCTCTATCAATGATTTTTGAGAGCGCCATCCTCCCCCCTCCTCCCTCCCTCCCATTCACCCACCCATCTCCTTTCCCTTTAAATCACGGTTATGATATTTCTCGCTCGGCACAGAGGTCATTTTAAGGCCTACACTAACACCCAAGACATCAGTTTTGGCCAATTTAGGGTCAACTCCGTTTAAGGGAAAGCGGCTCACGGTTCCAAAATTGGTCTGAGGTGGAAATATTTTATCAAAAAAAAAATCAGGGTCAGTAAAGTGCAAAACACGCAACAGCAGAGGGATGGTCGAAAACACGAGGGAAGAGCATAGAAATATCGGATCTGTAGAGCAAAGGTTGTATTAAATCTTTCGTCTACTCTTGAACATTTATGTTGTGGCGCGAATGCACATTTCCATCTAATATTCATCACGAACAAAAACTATCTAAATTTTCTTTACACGCATGTAGTAAAAAATGAATTACACTTATTTTTGTTAATGTAATATTTCATATATAATGATGTAATTCATAATGTACAAATTCGCCTGATACACTGATTTAATCGATATAGGATCAAATTATCTTAACCCCTTAATAAACCTGATATATATATATATATATATATATATATATATATATATATATATATATATATATATATATATATATATAT
>JAYMFT010286486.1:0-10418 GCA_038088735.1 Panulirus argus | reverse complement strand
ACTCACTCACTCACTCACTCTCTCTCTCTCTCTCTCTCTCTCTCTCTCTCTCTCTCTCTCTCTCTCTCTCTCTCTCTGGTGCTGGTCATCCGGATGTCGTGAGTAATGATCATGTGCATCATTCCGCCGTGACTCAGCAGCCTGCAACGCGAAGGGAAGATGATTACACCGAAATGACCATTTTCCTTTTTTTTTACTTGTTAGTTTGGTTCTGTCCTGATCTTTGTTGTGTGTTGTCCTGTACTGTGGGGAAGCTGTGTCATACAGGGGTAGGCTGGGGTTCATATGAGTCATACAGAGGGGGAGGCTGGGGTTCATATGAGTCACACAGGGGAGGCTGGGGTTCACGTTATCGATACGTGTGTCGTCCTGTAGCTGGAGATGATGGCCTTCCCAACACACACACACACACACACACACACACACACACAACACACAAAGATACATACACACAGCCTCCAAGATCGATCTAAGACATGGTTGACGAAATTCGACCAGAGTAAATATGAAGTAATAAGGATGGGTCACAGAGAAAGAAGACCAGAATATAAGATTCATTTAACGTGATATAAGCTTCAGGATTCTGTGTGTGAGAGGGAATTGGTAGCTGACATCGCCCCTAACCTGTTGCTAGTTTACCACGTTAGGAGGTTAAAGGACGCTGATAGTCTACTGGCAAATGCTAGAATAACACTCAAGTATATTGGATATGGAAATTTCCGGCAAGCTGTTCGCGTCCTACATTTGGCCAGAACTAGAATATGCTTCTCAAGCTGGGTCGCCGCAGCTAAAGAAGCAGAGAGAGAGCTAATAGAGAAGATGCAAAAGAGGGCAACAAAAATAGTGCCGAAGTTAAGAGATCTGAATTACAGAGAAAGGCTTAAATACCCTGTTGGCCTCCTTCCCTTCCTCTGTGTCTGTGGCTCTGCTGGCCTCCCTCCCTCCGTGTCTTTGGTCCTGCTGGCCTCCCTCCCTACGCTTCGTCTGACCCCTCCCTCCCTCCCTTTCCCTCTCTCTCTCACCTATCAGCATCCCTCCTCTCCGCCTGCGACCCTCCTAGTGTCATTAGCGAGACCCTCAACATGCGCGCCCAAAACAAAACAGAGAGAGAGAAAAACTCCAGCCGGATATCCAGTAATAGTGTAAGTCCCCGGGAACACGTCGAGGGGCTGAGGTGGGTCTAGAGGTGGGGAGTTGGGTGATGGTAGACGTCTGGCTTAGCAGTTCCTGGGGTGAGGGACCTAGTGGGGTCTTCAGGTGATGATCAGTAGCTTCATGGGACAAACTTCGCACATGCGTCACCACTGTACAAACAGTTCCATGGAAGAAACATCCCAGTGGTATAAGTCCCATGGCTATGTACACATCGTCATTATTCAGTACACTATACACGACAACACACACACACACACACACACACACACACACACACCCTGTAACATGGTTGCAAATCAAACCGTAGTATAAAGGTCATGGAAAAAAGTTTTACGTCCTCACGAACTTTATGAAGTTACAAGCTTTACCACTGTATTGTTGTGTGTGGGATGAAGTCTCAGGTGGGGGGGGGGGGGTGGACCTTCTGGAGACAAGGGGCCGGGTGCCAGGCTAAAGCCCTTATACAACACGCTTCACTCCTTGGTTCTGAGGGGTGAGATATGACCGTGATATGCTCACGTGGACACAGCTAAAGAGAGAGAGAGAGAGAGAGAGAGAGGTGAAAGAGAAAGGGAGAGCTTGCTTACAAAAGAGCCGGGGCCTGAAAAATGATTTAACCAGCTCATGCACAAAGGGAACATACGTACGTGTCGACATTACATCTTCTCATACTTCCTCTCTTGATCCATAAAAAGCAAAACAAATGTTACTTCTCCGGCGTCTTATTCATTTATTCAGACGGTGAGAATGGGCGTGGCGTTGAGGCTTGGCTGCGTACGAATGTCCTACCCCCTTACGGGTCCCGTTGCCTTGGCTGTATATGAATGTCCTATCCCCTCCTGGTCCCGGTGCTAGTCATCAGTGATTCAGCATATACATTCGCACTGGACGCAACACCGTATCAGCTCAGTGGCTGAGACGTAATCCAACATCAACTCCACCACTGTCCCAGGACTGTCCTGGAACCCAGGACTCGTCCCAGGACATTCCCAGGAGTGACTCACCGAAAGTCAACGACAGTCTTCTTACGTTGTCACGAATTTAATCAGTAGGTCAAAGGTTTATGTACCAATGCTGTAGGAAGCAGTGTTTATCACTGTTGTAGGCAAGATTTTTGTACTACTGGTGAATACGGCTGTGTATACCACTGGTGCAGAAGGGTGTGTATACCACTGATGAAAGACGAAAAGGTACATGTGCAAATTTAGTATTAGAACGAAATCCTTGTATGGTGGTGGTCAGAATTCCTGCCTGTGGGGTGGGTAGCGTGGGAGACCTTGCCTATGTGTTTGTCGTGTAGGCAAATGTGGGTGAAACTGCAGCTATAACTAACTGCCTCTATATCTGTAGTGTGGGTATTGTGTGGGTGACATTATATCATGACGGTACAGTATAGATACTGGACAAGTGTCAGACTCACTATTTATGCTATGCTGGAGTGCACAGTACTGACTGTGAGAGTAGGATAGATAAGGAGAGGTACTGGTCAGGGAGGGAGGTGAGGACGGGCTACCGCATGATCCCACCACCCAGGCGATGAGTGTTAAGATACACGCCGCTCGAGTAGGCTCACCCTGCACCCTCAACCGGGTGATCCATACCACACTATGGTGCCCCACATCACATTGTGGTTCCCCCCTCCCCCACATCACACTTTGGCGCCCCACAACAATGTGGGGCTCCACACACCACCACAATAGCGACTCACGAGGGAAAAGCGACTCGCTCGAAGATTTAATGGCATAACGCCACACCTGGGGTTTATTGGGAGACTCTCATTCGTCACCTGAACGACCCAGAGTGTGTGTGTGGGTGCTGGGAGGTTAGGGCAAGTGGCTGTGTGGATGGGGTGGTGTGAAGGTAGGTGGTATGAGGGTGGGATATATGTGTGGGTAGCAGTTCAATCTGTCGAAGTACTATAGTACAAGTGGGTGGATGTACAATGCTGGTTACTTAGTTAAGTGCTTAGATTATATCAGCCCTCAGGGTATGGCGTAGGCAAGACCATTACAAGCACTTAACAGTTCCAGGTATATATATAATGCTGCAAACAGAAGTACATATTAGACATAGAACAAAGGTGGGTTGAGCACCCCATGTATTCAGTACTGAGACACAGGCACCATATAGGAGGGCTCAGTATCCATATATACATGAACGGTAGAATAATGCATGAGTTAGGTTACAGACGTGGGGTTGAGAGCCCTTTGTATTCATTACCCAGACGCACCCATTACAGGCTACGTCAGTTTGAACTTATATAGACATAGAGCAGTACATAATGCAATTTTACAGCGGTGGGCTAGGTACCCCTTGAATTCTTATCAAATACACCCAGGCATCGCGGGTCACATATGCACACACATTTAATGGGAAAAGAGCAGCCTGCAACAAGTAATTAACATTATGGGTACAGTTAGTTATATCTGATGAGGATTATGGGTTCGTTAAGTCCGAGTGCAGGAGTAGGCCGTCCTCATAAACTGTTAACGGTGTATTTACAAAGATCATAAAATGTGAGACCCGAAAGGCCAGATGTAGATGATGTAGAGGCACAGTATCATGTAGTGTTGTAGTGGGTGCTCTACATGGCCCATCACACACCTTTCCACTGAGTTGTACCTACTCTAGGATCTGTGTCACATTCTGCTCCTGGCTGTTTGCAGTATCAGCATCTTGTTCTGGTCATGTGTGCTTATGGTGGAAGTGTTCAGTTGGTGTGGTGTCTGTCATACTGCACTGATGCATCTCTAGGGAAGGGTGGGGAGAGTGAGTGGAAATATACATGGGGGAGCTTATGGGAGAAGTTGGTGTGGAGACACTGTGGTTACAGTGAGGGATTAGTGAGACATTGGCGGCAGACAGGTCTGTTTGTTGTGAGGGAGGGAGGCCATAGTGATGGAGGGGGAGAGGTAGCAGAGTAGATGGCGAGGGAGCGATGGGAAGGGGTGGGGGTGGGAGAGTACAAGGTGAGGGGAAGGGGGATGACAAGTGAGGGGCAGGTGAGGGGAGGGGTGAGTGAGGGGTCAGGTGAGGTTTTGGGTAAACAAGGGGAGACACACGCGCGAGAGTGACGCGAGTCACTGGGTACCTGGTGTGAGAGGGGAAGGAGGAGGGAGGAGGAGGTGGGGAAAACCATATCTCAGGCTCGGATAAGACGAGGGCAGAGACACGTAGCACAAGGGAAGGGAAGAGAGAGGACCTTTGCCACAGGAGGAGTGAAAACACAGCAGTAGAGAACGCACCTCTACAATATGGAAAACGAGGAAAGAGCCTCATATACATATATATATATATATATATATATATATATATATATATATATATATATATGTTGGTGGCAGGAGTGAGGCCTAGGGGCTGTATGGACACCGGTAACAGGAGCCTCGGCCCGGCCCCCCGTGAGGAGGACGGCCCTGCAGGATAACACCAGAATGAATCCTTATTGTCCCTGTGTTTCCGGCGACTTTTGTGCCGCGTCCTGGGCACGTGGCTCCCCCGGTCCCGCCCCGCCCAGCAGCACTTCCTGCTCCCCATGGGTACCCATTGACCACAGGGGTCATCACGTGCGCGGTAGCACCAGTCGTAAAGCGGCTTGATTTGGTGATTTCAGTGAATGTATTGATGTCCCTCAGATCGTTTCCCATCACAAAAACAAGGCACACACACACACACACACACACACATACACGTTTGATATATATGCTCGAAAATTCGCTGGAAGAGGGGTTCAGTGCCTTTTTTCCAAGACAGGACACCGAAAAATTTCACTGAATTACGGGGCAATATATTCTTAGGAGTGCGCCCCGTAAACTGCAGGAAAAGGAAGTAAGTAGATGCGTCCCTGCCCAAGAGAGACAATCATAGCGAGGGCCAACAACATGGGGTGTGAGGAGATAATGTGTAACAAACATTACAGGTTAATATGATAGAGTGAGCTCCGTTATGGACATTAAAAGGTGGATGGGGCAGACAGTATGCTTTTGGATCGTCAGAAGATCCTGGACACAGTCCCACGCGGGAGTTTGGAAAGCAGGCTGGGGTTTTCAGGCAGGCAAGTAGGGTGGACTCGATGCTGTGAATCGAACATCATCATCGTGGAAGGAAACAGACGACGCATGTCAGAGATGCCTCTCCTGAGTGCTACGTACCTTTTAAAGAGTGTTGGGTGAGAGAGGACGGCGCTATACGCTATTAGTAATATAAGCAAGAAGAATTATGGGACTGGGAAGTTCTTGCCCTGTCCTTAGGCAATGGTGATCCCTCGCTGTGTCACTGGTACAAAGTTAATACCAGTAACCATTTACGTGCCGCACGGTTCGATGTTAGGGCCGCTGTTATTCACTCATGATGCTCAGGTCGTAAGAGACCGCATCAACTTGCAGAGAAACCAAGGCAAGCTCCAGAGGAAGTGAGATACATGGCTGGTGAGGGTCAATCCAAGCAAATGCAAAGTTCCCAGTTGCTAAGCTCCTGATGTACTCTCCCACATTAATCTACTCTGCTCCCCTCTTTCTCATGACCCACACACCCCACAGTCTTCACCATCTTGACTGACGTTTTACATACGTAATATCCGCCCTAGACTCAAGACTCATTCCTTCCCCGTGCAGGAGTGTTCAGGTCCTCATCCCATCCGGAGGTATTCTAGCGTCCTCCCCTTCAGGGACTCATCATGGATCTTCCTCTAATTAGTTCTTCACTACATTGCTCTTAAATGGCTCCCCATACCTCCAAGTGATGTCTTAGTGACGCTTATATCTATAATTGCTACACTAGAACCTCTAGATCACCCTTGAACCTCTCCGGTTAACCCCAGAGCCAGTAGGGGTTGCTCTTGTAAAGGTCTCAACCTTCTCGACTGTGAGCTACCCTCGTGAGGGTGCACCCGAGAGGCCAAGCGAGGGTGTGGCGAGGGGCGTTTTCGGTGGGGACGATAAGTGCGGCCTCCCCGACATCTGAGACGCACGTGCCTCGCGCAGCCCCGTGTTACGTGTTCCATAATGAATCGAACTCGTTCCGTTTCCCATTTTCCCCTTCTGTAGTCTTTTGACTCGGGTACTTCCGCAGTGAGTATCCGTATTTTCGTCTATCCCACAGTAACACTGAGAACAGGTGTTCGAATCTCACCGCTGGCGAGGAGGGGAAAGGTTTTTAAAAATCGCAAGACCATCACGTCGTCAACAAGGGAGGCGCGTGCGGCCCGGACACGTGCAGAGATTAAGGAGGCATCCTTTGGTCCCTTCCTTCCTTCCGTCCTTCCCTTTTCTCTCTCCTCTTCCTTCCTTCCGCTCCGTCAGCCTGTCCAGCTGTTCTCCATTTTGCTCCCCTGGCAATTGAAAGCTTCCGCCGCCCGTAATGACTTGGGGTTCTTATCACCTGCGGGGCGCCCCACCCGCTGACGGACGGCGCAGGGAAGGGACTCCCTCACTGTCTCCTCGACTCGACATCTGAGGCGCAAGGGACGGACGTCTTCACCTCAACTCATGAGGCATAAAGGACGGACGCCCTTACCGTAACCCAACCTGGACCTGTGAGGGTCAAGGCCTCCAACACAGCCTGTTCACAAGAATCAGGAGAGGACACGCATAGAGACAGTGCGAGAACCTGAGGACGCTGAAGTCTATTATAGTTCATATGACCCTGCGTCAGGACGGCACCCGTCCCCACCCGGGACTCTCCACCACCGCCAGTGGGACACTGAGGTCAGTAGTGGGATAGATATTGCAACGTGGAGGGACTGTAGATGGCGACCAGAGCTACCCTGTCGTCGAATATGTATTACACTGGAAAAATTTCATTTACTCAACACCAGTTTTATAAAGAAAATTATAAGCACTTAGTCCTACTTGTGCCGAAATCTATAATACCAAACCAGGGAATTGTGAAGTTTATATAGAGAACCACCACATGAAACGGGACGTTAAACAAAATTTATAATCAGAAAGTATTTTGAAAACAGAGATTTGTTTTTCTATGATTACATCTTTGATATGTAATCTGCTCTGGAATAATGTGTCTATTCATCACGTATAAGCACAAGAAAGCCTAAGAACTGAATTACATTAAATGGTTTGATTCTCAGAACTGTTGATATTGATATCTGAGATAAATTTATTATCAATTTAACCCTGGATAACCAACATGGTGGCATGCATTATATATGTATCAAATACTTGCACGATGAGACCCACCTATCCAATTCTGTGAGATAGCACTATTTAGCTTTCAGACTATCGCACTCCATTCTCGTTTTCTGTGTTTCTCAAACGCTTGAGCTATGCGAGGGAAGACTTGGGTAAACTTACTTTGCTCAGTTTGAAATTTCGTTTTATTTGTTCCGAGGATAGAGGGACGAGATATTCTGTCTGGTTAAATTGATAGTTTTTGTGAAATGTTTCTTTTTATAATCTAATATCAAAATATTCAAGTTATCAACTGTAAAAGAATTCTGCTTATTATGTCGAGAGTAACAAAGACATTTCTAGGCTCACAAAAGCCCACAGACGTTTCTGATTTACACAAAACCCACAAACATTTCAATCTCACATGAAGTTCACAAACATTTCTGACTCACACAAAGCTTACAAATATATCTGACTCACGATAAGCTCACAGGCATTCCTCAACCGACCCAAATCTCAGAGAGAAGAAATGCTCAGTCATCCTCGTCATCACATATGCATTCACCCCGCCCGGCCAGTGCGTAAGAGGCACAAATACTCCTCCTTCCCATCAGTAGGGCGCACACAACCCTCCTCCCTATCACTGGGGCTCAAACACCCATCCTCCCCATCACTAGAGTGCAGACACCCCTCCTCCCCACCAGAGAGGTACGAACACCTCCCCACCAGATTCACAAACACCCTTCCTCCCCACCAGTGAGGTACAAACACCCCTTTTTCACCACCACTGGGGCGCGAACGCCTCTCCTTCCCCACCAGTGAGGCACAAACACCCCTTTTCCCCGACCACTGGGGCGCAAATACCCAGCCTCCCCAGCAGTCAGCCGTTTGCCAATAGTCCCGTGCTTCCCACGCCCCCACCCTCCCATCTGACCAAATAAGATCGATCCATCGTATTCCCGGAGCAACAGTAGGTCCCGCCCCGCCCCGTAAGTCGCCCTTCTATATCAAATCTCTGTACAGAAATATGAGAAAAAGTAACGACTTCAGCAGCTGGGCCGGTAGGAGCAGGTAGGCTGCGAAAGGGCGCCGTGGGAACGCCAGGAACGAACCACCACCTCACCCACACACTCCTCGCCTTACCCTGATCAAAGCCCTCAACTCCCGTCTGCATCTTCAACTGAAGGACGTAAATATCTTACTTTTCCGCCTCTTGTTATTGAAGAGGGATATAAAATTAATATTTCTGGCACGAAGAAATATTCGTAAAGGCCCCGCATTGAACGCATTTGGGTGAATAATGGAGTGCCGATTGGAGTGCGTCAACACGTGTGGGAGAGTGCGTGGGTGGGTCTGGTGGTGGGTGTTGTATAGGCTGCGTTACTCCATCCTACCCTGCCCGGCCTGGGCCGATCTCTTCCCTCCTTACCCGCCCCCTCGCATGCCAGTCCTCACCAACTGTCACCCAACATACCAGTGACTCCTAACCTGATTGCGGGTGGAAACAACTTGATCGACTGTTGAAGACGTAAAGATATCGTAAGGATACGTCAAGCTTATCATTAATAAAGCGATCGTTAATGACAAGAACACTTGTGATCATGTGGAAGTCAATTTAGTATATAAAAGTTAGTCGATTTGAATGAAATCAAACCAAAAAATCTAAGGTAATTTGATGTTAACAGTGCATCGAACATTATGTGCATTGGAGAACTGTTTTGTGTCTCAGAATCTCAAGTCGGGATGGCCCATAGTACTGTTTGACGCGGAAGGAAAAGTCCACTTCGAGGCCTCAGATGAAATACAAAGAATTTTAACGAGAGTGATAAATGATGAGAGGAAGAATGTATTAAGAATATCAGAGGAAATGGAAAAAGCTGCCCTTTTAAAAGATGCAGGTCATAGTTGTTATCAGGAAAGACATGAGAGGTTTAGATGGATCACGATGCGGGGCAGATAATGCTATCCCTCGCCCTCACCCCCAGGCCACGCACTCATAGCGATGGCACCAAAACCCCTCACTTCCCCAGCCTCCCCTTCTCGCCTTCCCAGCCTTACCACCTCCCCTTACCACAGTCTCCCCCTTAATCCCAGCCTTTCCCCTTACCTTTTATTACCGCACCGGTAACCTTGGGACCTCCTGAAACATCGCTTCCCCTCTCTCCTAACATCCTACGGCCTTCCCTTGCTCCACTCCCCTCATCGCTCCCCCTTATCGAGGACCTTAGCCCTTGTCTCCTCCTGCAGTGTCCCCCATCTTGCTTCACTCTAGTAGGCACCTTAACCAGAGCACTCGCCTCCCCTTTTCTGGACACAGAACTCTCACTTTCCCCTCACCTGGGCTTAACCAGAACACTCACTTTCCCTCACCTGGACCCAGCATTCAAATCTAATCAATATTTACCCTTCAATTATCCTTTCCTTCCTATCCATTCTCCCTAACCTTCCTCTCCTCCTCATTCCATTCTCCACTTCACCAGTTAGTTGATCCACCCTCTCCTCACTCCGCCCTTCCCCTCACCTGACATTTCTCTCACCCATTACACTCCCCTCTGCTCTCCCATACGGGACCTGTCCTCACCCTTGTACAGCCCACCCTCTCCTCACTCCTCCCTCGCCTCAATCCAGCCCTGTCCTCATCTCTCTCCCCACACCTCCCTCGCGTGAACCCAGCCCTGTCCTCACCCTCGTAGAATCTACCCTATCCTTTCCTCATTCCTCCCTCACGTCAACCAACTGTCCTCACTCCCATCTTCGTTTTTCTAAGTATAATGTACTTTCTTAAAGACCCTCTTCTCCCTACACTTTCTATTTACATAATTACTTAAATATATTCCAATAATTCCTTCCCTTGAACTGTTCCTGTCCGCATCTATAAGCTATCTCTCTTATCTTCCTTATCTACGCTCACTTCAGATTACATTCCTTATCGACTGTTAAATCTGTTCGTCATTTGTCAGTCACGAAGCCAAGTAATCTATTCTCACGTCTTCCTGTGTCTGTACACATCACATATCTCGATCGTACGCGCCAATTTACTTCAGCTTTTAGCTCGTTATGATTACGCCATTCGTCTTCAGACTCTCTCTTTATACCACCTCTCTCATTACGTTGTATCATTCCCCCCCCCCCCCCCCC